>JAXGGA010001618.1:0-145939 GCA_038373865.1 Uloborus plumipes | reverse complement strand
TTTTTTATTATTTATTTCTTTAATTAAAGACACAAAATAAATTTATTTTTCAATCTATTTTTGCATAATGGAAAAGAAACCTATTGCAGTGATCCCAACAGCTTTCATGTGGTTTGGAGCACCTTTGGGAGCAGGCAAATGCCCATTTTGGAGCAGGAAAATATGCTTTTGGAGCAGCTCAATTAATCGTCATTTATCAATTAATTCAATAACTTAATTAGATAGTGATTAACAATCAGGCACGTGCCGTCAATGAATGCCTTAGGTAGGCAGATGCGAAGAATTGTGGAATAATATATATCATTAAAAACGCATGAAATGTAAAAAGCAATAAAATAATGTGAATATGAAAGATGTTTACTTATTATACAAATTATATACATATATGCAGGAATATTCGCCTGCATATATGTATATAATTTATGAACTATCTCATATCCATATTGGATGCAGTTTCAACTTAATCCTGCGAAAAGCGGGATACAAAAAAACACAAAACATTTGAAAATTACTATATTTCATGAAAAAGAAAACACGAAATGGAGATAGCAAACTGCAAGTATTCAACAGTACTGTACGAAAGACGGCGTCAAGACGTCTAGACCGTAGAAAAGTCACAGACTCCACAGGCATGGTTCTGCGCATGACGCAGTCAAGTTTCGGCGGAGAACAGAAGAAACCGCAAAGGCACTTTTCGGACAGCCTTTCGTCGCCGCTTTTCGAACATTAGGGGAGAAAAGTGCGGGGCACGTGCACTTCCTGAGACGATGCATGGTATAGATACAGTGGTCGAAAAGCAGCGGTAGTCGATGCTTTTTTAAGGAAGAAAAATGAAAATTTCCGTGTTTTTTCTACTATATTCGCTGTTTAATGCCTTTATATTTTCCAATCAGCGCATTATATGTCATTTAATGAAATTAAAAAATTGGTATGTTTTCTTCATGGGTAGGCACTGCCTACCTTGCCTACCCAGACGGCACGTCTCTGTTAACAATACATAATTATAACCCACAATGTGAATTAATATGACATCTATTAACAAGCTCATTAATTAAATAAATTAACCAACACTGATTAAAAGCATTACTAATAGCATTTCCTAATGCAGAACAGGAATTTATTAGACAACTTAAAAACGATCAGCAATTTAATTTAAAACCATAATGTTGGGGTTAAAATTAAATAAAACATTGAAATAAAAAAGAAGCATGCACATTTAAAGTAATATTTTTTAAACAATGTTCCAATATTTAAATTCTTTAAAATATTCACAGGATGCAAAAGGATTGTAACCCAAAACACGGATTGCAAATTTTCATCAATGCGAGTGTTCAACATTAGAACATTTACACAAACGGAGGTTTTTATTCATAAGGGATATAAAATTTTTTAAATCATTTTTAAAAACAGGTCAGCCAGAGTGAACACAATATATGGACACTTGAAGAGATTGATTAAAGGACTAAAAATACATTAAAATCAAACATACGCACAAACAAGTGCAGTTAAATCTGCTTAACTAAAGAATCTACAACGCTATGATGAAAAATAAAGAAAATATGAAAATAAAAGATGGAATATGCTGACCAAATGTAGAAAATATAAAACTAACTTTCACCATTTTAAGCAGTTCAAATATGTAGAGGATGCAAAAGGATTGAAATTTTAAAAAAATCATGCTATTTTCGGCATTCGAACGCTTCCAATAATAATAATAAAATAAAATAAAATAATAAATAAATGCATAAATAAAATATTTATGTTTCATAGAAAATATGAAAATTCATAATGAACATACATACATACATTCATAAACTTGCCATTAAAGGCAAGAAAACCACTGTTAAATACAACACAGAAATAGGAAGTATGAAAGACAACCGAAATTTAACTTCGTTTGCTGCAATTCAAGTAAGAAAACAAATAATTAAAAATAAAAGTAGAAAACGAAAGTAACAGATGAAATCATCGCGCGAAAAAATAAATAACCATCTAAGGATGCAAAAAGATTGAAATCCCAAACAAGCCTCGCAAATTTCAGCATGCACATGATAGATAAGATGTTAGAACATTTCTAAAACAGAAAATTTCCTCTCAAATGCAGCAGAAGGAGCTGAATTATGACGCTATTTCTTTCAACAAGCAAGCAGAACGAGAATGATCTTTTCTTCAGACAATATTCGCCAATTTCAAAAGAAAAAAAAAAACTTTTTTTAATAGTAAGCACTTTTTTGAAATATCTTAAAGAGCATGAAAGGTTTTTTCATAAAAACCGTATTACTCGCGCATAATTCGGGACATTTTGTGCAAAAACGAACTTCAAAGCTGATGAGTCATAACCAAACCACGAGCCAAACTTTCCGAAATATTTTCTCGAATTAAAAAATAAACCCTAAAATCTAACATTTCCCCTGTTTTATAGAACTGAAAACTAAAGAAATTAATACTTTTTTATTCAATAATAGACGTTATTTAACCGCTAAGCGTAAGTGATAGCGCGCTTTGTCCGGGAAAACGCCGAATATCATTATTTGCGAGTTTTCAGTACATAGTTGATTGCGAACTCTAAAAAAGATCGTTTAACAACACTGTACTTGGACAGTTAGAATTAAAAAAGTAAATCTCCATCGATTTTAGATCAACTCAAAAGCAACAATTAACGAGAAACCAACGAATCACGGAAACAAAACTTCTCTCTCTCGCTCTCTGGTCCCCCCCCCCCCCAAAAAAAATAGACGGAAACTTTTTTTTTTTAAATTTATTAAACTAGTCAAAAAATCGCACATTTAACGTTCAAAAACCACTTTCTCACCCTCCATTTTACTTCTTTTTAAGACATTGATTAGGTTTATAAATTATTCTTTTTCTCTATCTTTTAACATATTAAAATTAACAATCATTTCGGTCAGTTTTCTTCATATTTTATAAAGCGTTACAATTCATTTGTTCTCGGCAAAACAGCGCTATTAAGTGATTTCGAAAATTAGATATGCGGTATAGCGATGATCTCGAAACCGTATTATTGGTTCTCTAATGTACACATTAATTTATGCCAAAAATGAAATTAAAAGTCAAAAATAAACCAGGGGTCGCGGATCTTTTGCAAAAAAGTTACATTGGAAAACGAAATCTCAAGGCCAACGCTGCCGAACAATTTTAATCACATTGGGCGTTACTTTAACGCCGAGGTTTTTTACTGGCCCACAGCAAATGACGTTGTTCTCAGGGAGCTGTAATAATTTCTAAAAATAGGGTCAGGTGGGGGAAAGTGGGTCTATGGGGAAAAGTGGGGCTATATTGAAAAACACCCATTTTCTCTATTCTAATTAAAATATTTTGTTAATTCATTTTTTAAGACATAAATTGAGATCATAGCAAATACTTTTATGTTAGTTTTAGAACACTCTAAGCGAGTTGAATGTTTACGAAACTGTTTTTTATGGTCGTTGTATGTGATATGTAAGAATTAGCTGTTTAAGAACTTTCCTCTAGAAGCTTTATTCATTGGCAAATGATATTAATTTTGATATCGACTTGTAGTAGAACATCTGAGGATCAGCTCCACATAAAGATGTAAAACAAAGTTTAGAATACTATTTATTATGAGTGGTTTTCTGAGGTGTGGTAAAGTGGGTCCATGGCTGAACTTTCCTAAAAGTTAACGATGACGTTACATAATTAGAGATTTGGTACTATTTTTATGATTTTATGTGCTTATTTTTTGTTACCTTGCTAAAACTGACCTTTGTTTTGCTAATTTACATGCAAAAACTTATTTTCTTGCTGTTTTTCCTCCTTTGCCATTGGTTTAACATGGCTGTCAATGGGCTTGGCGAGAAATTGACAAGATATTGCCAGTTTGGCATCACTTTTGGCGACTTATTTTGTCGCCAAATTTGGCGAAAAATCACTAAGTGTCGCCAAGCTTGGCGACATTTGGCACGTTTTCGAGCATATTACAAAGTTGCAGATTGTTCTAGAATGTTTCAGTATTGTGAATGACAGCAAAAAGAATAAAACTGATGACGTTGTTTTTATTCGTTAAATGACGAATAAAAAATATTTTAGCGCATTTGTAGCTTTAAATGATATTAAGGTATTTTAATTTCATTGTATGCTTACTTCAAAATCATTATTTACACATATTTGTTTAAATTTTCACTAATTTCTGTACTAGACCCACTTTCCCCCACCATGGGGGAAAGTGGGGCAATCAACACATGATGTTTTAAATGTACCACTGAGAGAAAACAAAATAAAATGGTTTTGCTTCATACATAATCTATATGAACCCAATGTATATAAAATGCATCAAAAGTTTCCTTAAAATTAATTTAATCATGTGATTTTGGAGCCGGTTTTTAAAAAAGCTCGATTTTAGCCCCACTTTCCCCCACCTGACCCTAGTTTGGTTTCTAAAAATAGGACCGACGTACAACAGATCGTGCGCAGAAGCGGGTTTTCGTCTTTGTGACGTCATCATCTCGTCAAACCGCCGATTGACAACGAAAAAATAAAAAAAAATCAACATTTTTGAATTGCGATTTCAGAAGAAGGCACTTTGGAGCAGCTTCGGCGCAAAATGACTGAAAAAGAACGTTTATGCGCACTTTGGCGCAGGTACTACTCGGCGGCGCACGTCGGCGCAGGTTTGGGATCACTGCCTATTGTCATGAACATAATAAGGTGTTTTTATTTTCGAATCTTTAATTAGGGACATTCAGCTATCATATTGCGGAAAATTTATCATGTTGACAGCCGTCATGTCAGCAGCATCAAAGTAGAAGGTATTTGTTACCAAACTGATGCGTGTGTTACCAATGTTTTTTCGAAATTCTTTCTTCGTGTTATTAGTTTGTTGAGTTGAGTTTTAAAGTACAAAGATAATTTCAAGTGCATCCTGCCAACTATTCCCGTTATTGGAAGCAGATTATTTATTGTTGTTTTAAATGTTTCAAAAACATTAATTTTTCTGCAAAATTTGAGTTTTCAAACAAAATTATAGCAATTTTCCACCCTCTTTTACATCAGTATTTAGACCTTCGCTCATAACTACTGGACCCAAAAATACAATGTTGTTTGAAAATGGAAAACTTAAGAACAGTTTATTCACGGTCCGCGCTAAGCATTCGCCACCGCGCCAAATGCGATAAAATAGAATATTCGGCGAAAAAAATTCTGATTTGGCTAAAGTATTGGCGAATGGAAAATTGTCAGAAAGTTTCACTTGGGGGAAAAAATACATGTAGTACATTAAAAAAACAAACAATTAAAATTCTTTGACTAGTACTCTCGAAGTTTGGCTATGACTTTTGAAATTTGGCTAATTTACTGGCTAACAACTTAAAATACTTAGCGCGGTCCCTGGTTTATTGCAAATTTCCCACCCCTGCCAAACTCTGACTGTCCTGGATTAATTTCGTTTTTTAAGATCGCGTTAAGAATTTTATTTTATTTTGATTTTTGAACTATTAACCTATTTATGTTTGAAAAAGATTTTGTCGCACTTATTTAAACTTTAACTAGCTTTTAATTACATTTTAATTTTATTTATGAAGCAAAAAAGCGTTCAGGCTGTGTAAATATTATTATATTCTAAGTAATAATTATTTTTTCTTTAAACATAAAAGGTAGTGAAAGTGTTTACTTTTGTGAACTAAGTGGGAAATCTGTAATATTTGTCAGATCGGTAGCATTCTCATCATGTCGGTTACGATCAAAGACAACCACCCCTAAAATAGGGGTAAATGTTCACCTTGACTATGCTCCTAATTAAAAAAAATATTGTTACTAATGTGTATTTGAAATACCCAATTAATTTTATTTTCTGAGTATGTTTAAAAATTGAAAATTTCCATGGTCAAATTGGCACTTTTCCTGATATGCACCAATACACAAACCAGGGTTGACGAGAGGCCATGGGGAAGGAGAGCTCGGCGACCAAACTGACAAGGGGAATGCCACAGCTCTCGGCCACCGTGACATACACACCAGGGGGTAGAGAAAAATGTTTTTGCTTTTTGTACCCAATCGTCATACTTCAACGGCAATAAAGGCTGCATTAGCAGAATCCAAGGTATGTTACAAGGCATTGTAATGTACAGTTGTACTGTACACCTTACTTTAGTTTTAAATACAGACACTAAAATACGAGGTGCATTCAAGTTCCAAGGCCTCCGTTTTTTTCTCGAGACTGGAAAGACATAGAAACATGTGGATTGTTTTAAAATGAGCCTGCGTTCTTTGCAAAAATATCACAGAGATGGCAACACTATGCGACAGATGGAATTTTAACGCCAGTCGTGGGAATGAGAACTTTTTATAACTTAAAATGGCAACGTTTTCTAAACTTGAACAGCGTGCAATCATTTGTTTTCTGAATTTGCGTGGCGTGACACCAATTGAAATTCATCGACAGTTGAAGGAGACATGTGGTGATGGAATTATGGATGTGTCAAAAGTGCGTTTGTGTGTGCGACAGTCATTCAGCAATCTCTCAAAGCAATTCTCTCCATTTTCTCGATCATGTCGTCAGACCGGCTTGTGAGAGCCCGTTTTTGATTCAGTTTGTTTTCACACGTTGTTCTTTCAGCCTTTATTAAACTGTCGCACCCACGAACACACTTTCGACACATCCATAATTCCATCACCACATATCTTCTTCAACTGTCGATTTATTTCAATTGGTGTCACACCACGCAAAATTCAGAAAACGAGTGATTGCAAGCTGTTCAAGTAAGGAAAACGTCGCCATTTTAAGTATAAAAAAGTTCTCATTCTGACTGACGTTAAAATTCTATCAATACACAAAAATAGAAAGAAATGCAACCATTTTAAATACAATCTCAAATGAAATAAGATACGAGTTTTACATGATATATATTTTGGTTTAGGTAAATCGCTCAAAAAACTCAGGAAAACTGAATGTTCTCCATCCCAGGTGCATACTTTACCAATATTGATGGAAAATAAATTAAGAAGCAATTACCTCTTGCTGCTGATCCAAATTAAATTTACTCTCAAGCTGAATTTCCTTTTCATTGAAAACAGTCTTTTTATCAATTAAGTTACAACGGTTATTTTTCAACAAATCTGCATCAAGATCATCTGTTTCAGAGCCACTACTCGAGTTGTTTGAGGCGTCATCCATTAAGAAATTTTCTAGCATATGTTATCACTTTTTCTTCTTCTTCTTCTCGGCGTCTACACGCAATATTAAATATGTAATTTACAAAGTGAATTCCTTCCAACTCATATGTTATCACTTATTACCATTATTTCATTCCAGACTTAAAAGATGAAAGGTAAACAATAATAAATTTTATAAGTGTTAATGTACCCTACAAACAGCAGTGTGTATCAGAAAATTGACAGTTGCTGCAACCAATCAGGTAATGTTTCGAAGTGGTAATCCGCCAATGAAGGGAGGACATACTTTTTTCACTCCATCAAAAACGATCTCCAAACAAGCACAGCTGCAGCTAATCTCCAGCGTTTCTATGACGACATCATCTGTCTTAATAGCTGTTTTTATACATTTGAGCGGAATTCGCAAATAAAGACAAAATTGACAATGTGGTTTCTGGGGAGTTTTCTTTTCTTTTTTTTTTTTAAATGGTGAGAACAATTTATTGTTACGCGAAGAACTTTTATTTTTGTTATTACGTTGCGAGCTTTTGAGGAATATTATCTGTATTGTGTCTAATGCTAGCTCAGTTAAAAAGCATCATTTCTTCCCAGACGCGAAGTTCTGTTATTTATTTATTTAAAACATTTTGCCTCTTTGCGATATGATGTTGCTTTATTTATGAAATTTTCAAAAGAAACTTCTTTCAGGCAAACCAAGCGACCATTATCAGGGTTATAAATTAGTTAAAAAGCCTACTGGTCCGTCGGGGTCGGGCCAGTCAAAATGAACATGTACTGGTCCGCAGACAACATTACTGGCCCGCTTTAAATTTAAAAATAAATATGTTTGTACTTTTAATCATTTACTTTGTGATTACTTTTATTTTAAATAAAACTGTTTCATTTGTAACTCATTGATCAAGCAATAAAAAAAAATAATAATAAATAAATTTCAACACATTGTTTTAAAATTACTGTAACTGCAAATAAAGTTCAAAACATTAATGTTGTACAATAATGACTACAAAATAAGCATTTTTCTACTGATAAATATTTCCTAATCTTTCAAAATGGACATTTCTATATGCGTACAATTACTTTTCAGAATTAATGTTTTTGCTTTTACTATTAAGTTCCCATTTTTCTGCTACTACATGGATGCATAGAAGCCTTTCTAGACCTTTCTTCTTATTGGAGCCAAAAGGATACTGCAAGCAAGGGATCAAAGCTCTCAATCTCTGTGCAGTATATAAATAGATTCTTATTAAGTCATTTATGATGAGTTACTTAGTCTGTTTCTCCAGTCATTTTTAACTTCTCCTAAAACTCTGAAGCTTCTCTCAGCTTCAACTGAGGTGTATGATATCGTGTTGAGAAGCCGATAGTCGATTTTCGGCGACTGTTGGTCCCGTGGACCACTGATTTTGGTGGTCTGATGCAAGTTTAACTGATCTGGGCATGGGCGGCCCTAGCGCCGGACGTTCCGGACCCTTGTCCGGGGTAGCAAATTTTAGAGGAGAATATCTAAAAGAAAGTTTTCTTTAAGAAAAGAAAAGTATAAATCAATTCAACAAACATAATTCTTTTTGCTCTTCGGAATCCCAAAAGGTATGAGTGTAGCGATGTTTAAGCATGTTATTTTAATGTATCCCCTTCAGCACAGTATTTTTGGCTATTTCAACACAGCTTATTAAAATAAATGAATATCTATACATTTATAAAATAAACAAATCTTTAGAAACTATAACTGTCAATGGAGGCATTTAAAAAAAATGATTACAGTAGGTAACTTTTCTTAGCATGTCAAGGTTTTGAAATTGTTGATAGAATACGAACGGCTTCCCAAACCTGGTTTTTTGGGAGGGGAAAAAATCTCTATTCATCAAATGAAACGCCGAATGTTACCAAATGAATAAAAGAAAAATTTATAAAATATGCATAAATACTTACATCTAATGAGAAAAGATATCAGTCATAATTAAAAAAATAATAATGCATGCATGATTGTAATATTGCGAAACTGTCACTGTCTCCAAATTTTCAGAATCATCAGTGAAAATTTGCTGAATAAGAATATTTTTTGTAAAAGTAGTTCAGCTTGTAATCATTATTTACTTAATCCTAGACCAAACTTTTAATAAAATTTCAATTTTTTATAAAGATTAAACATTCTTTAATACTTCTAAAGCATTTTTTAAATTTTTTCTATCTCAAGGATCCTGGGCAGTTTCTGCCCTCTGCTTATTCGAAAGCAAGAGCTTTTTCATTCTTTCTAAATATGATTTTGTTTGTAATTAAAATATTGTCCCTCGTCCTTTAGTTTTACCGCGGACCCCCAGGGGTCCACAGACCACACTTTGGGAAACTCTGATGTAAAGCATTTCTCATGTGCATATTTGTATCCCTCTTGACACGCTTATGGCCGTGAGGGCCTCTCGCAACTGGGACATAGTATTTCCGCCACTGCACCCAGTTTCATCTTTTTACAAGACTTATTGCAAAAAAGTGGACAAATAGCAGGGACGTTATTTCAAGTTTTTCCAAGGGTTAATGCAATTTCATCGGAAAACATTAAAAACCACGCCCACTTATATATAAATACATTGATTTCTCAAAGCCGGGGGGGGGGGGGATGCCCCCCCCCCCCAAATGACGGGCCTGACAAATAGCAACCCTGTCCAAGAAGGAAAGGACGCATGAGTACTAAAATTTCAAAATTAAATAATGTAAAAACTAAACAAAATTTTGACTCCTTCTCCCTTGACTGCCTGGTCCTATCCTTTCTATTTGGAAAAAAATTCTATCATTGTGTTATAAAAAATGTCTCTAATGAAAGTACTTTTTAATGTAATAATTACAGTTGTAAAATATTTGATTGAGTAAAATATCTGTTCACTATCTATATCCAGATTTAAAATGTAAAATTGCATTCCATATGTTTTGATAAATTACATGGTTCTTACTCTAAATTAAAAATTATAATTTTAGCTAAATTAAAGGTTCTTCTAAAAGGAAAGAAAATGATGCTGAAATGAGTAGTAATGAGTTTGATAAGTTAAGTTTGAAGACTTCTCCAGATTTACTCTCTAGTCTTCTGAGTGAAGAACGGCCTATTACTGTAGATGAAGCTTGTGTAACTATCTCTTATAAGAATAACTTTTCTTTTGTTTTTTTATTATGTTGTTATTTTTTGCTTCTATTTAATGTCTCAATATTACAAATGCAATTTTTATTTTTAATTTCAAATTAAATTTTATTTTGATCAGAATTCAGTGCATCATTGTGTTTTGATGTTTTTTTACTCATATATTATTTTATTTTTATTACATCAGTCTTTGAGGCTTTTGCTGTTTGGAAATACTTCAAGTACTTTTGGAGAGGAATGGACTGCTCAAGGCTTTTGTTTTAAACCTCGCCCTATATCATATGGGCTTATTCAAAAGAGAGTAAGCATCTAACTTTGAACTTAAAAAAGAAAAGAAATTCATTTGACTTGTTATTCTTGCGTGTTTCAAGGGACTGACCAAAGCAGATATGTGAGGCAAAGTGAAATAGTTAAGATTTTTTTTCTTTTCAAAACTTTCTTTTTTAAAATGAATGAAAGTGAATAACAATTTTATGTTTCCTGAAAATATTCCTCTTAAAAACAAATCTTTATCATATAATTAGAGCATTAATACCAATAATTAGTTGGCATGTCCTTTATTTATACAAATACAAATGTGATGAACAGCAGCAGGCTCTGGGCCCAATTGGGCTGGTCCTAGTCAAATAATATACCCCAATGAAGATCATTGGCCCTCCTAAAGCTATCTACTCCATTGCTCCTTACCGGCTCTTCCGGTAAACTATTCCAAGTTCCCACTACCCTGCTAAAATAGTAATTTTAATTATTAATCTAAATTAGCTTGATATTTAAACAGCTTAAAACAATGATCCCTCGTCCTGATTTAAGTGCAAAAACATGCAATATTGATGTGTTTATACACTATCAAGATCTGTCAAGATTGATACAAGAAATTTTGCTTATAGGGTGAGACTTTAGTGTAGCTTTTTTTTTTTTGGTTCATGAATTTAGAACAGCTTTAGCAGAGCTGCTAGTAAATAACCTTGTAACGCTGTACCCAAGCATTTGGATATTTTCTTTGCTATATCAAAATGTGTCTGTTTATTTTTGCAGTTTTCATTCAATGGGTTGTAATCAGGAAAATGGGGATAATCAGGAAAATGTCCTTTGTGCAGGGAAGATTTTCGGTAATTGGGTTCTTAAGGAATCTTTATTGAACTGTATATATTAATAATGAATAATCAATAATGATAATGTAAGCCTTTTTATTAAATGCATGATTTTTAAATATATAAATCTTTAAAATTCCTATAATATTAAAATATAATTTTACAATTTTCAGGCTGGACCATGTGGTGTTTTAGCAGCAGTTCAAGCTAATGTTCTGTTCGAAATGCTATTTGGGTCATCAAATATTCCTTTAGATTCAGGATTGTAAGTAATGATATTTTTCTTATTTCAACTGTAAAATAAGTAAATTAAAACATTACTCAAGGCACTTTATTTTTGTACTTACGAAAAGCAAAATTTTAAAATAAATACTTTAACGACAATTTATTAGATTTGATTGCAGACATTGGCCGATAGTTTATCGTCACTTTTTCAATTTAATAAGTTAAACTATTTATGATTCATTTCTGAAATTTATTTTTCAATACCTCAAACATAAAATAAATAGAGAGAGTTAAGCCTATTCAAATGCTGAAAAGTTTTGTGAAGCAAACATAATTATTCAGAATTAACACTTGGTTCATAGCAAGCCCTCATGTCACAAGAGAAAATCGACAAGTCAGAAAGTAGTACTGGCAGCAGAATACAAATACAAATGTGACAACCAGCAACAGGCTCTGGGCCCAACTAAGTTGGTCCTAGTCAAATTAGATCCTAGATCCTAATAAAGATCAATGGCCCTCTTAAAGCTATCTACTCCATTGCTCCTTACGGCCTCTTCCGGCAAACTGTTCCAAGCTCCCACTACCTGCTAAAATAGTAATTTTTTCGAATTTCTAGATTAGCCTGAAATTTAAACAGTTTAAAACTATGACCCCTTGTCCTGCTTTCTGTGCAAAAATCTAACCCTGTAACATTATTAATTTTAATAAATTTAAATAACTAAAGTGTGTCCCCTCTGATTCTCCTTTGCTCAAGACTATACATATTAAGCATTCTAAGTCTGGAATCACAGTCTGAATTATAAAATCCATTTGCTAACCTTATAGCCCTTCTTTGTACCCTTTCCAATAAATTAACATCTTTTTTCAGATAAGGAGACCAAAACTAAATATCATACTCCAAATGTGGTCTTACCAAACTTCTATATAAATGCAGAAGAACCTTCTTAGATTTGTTTGAAATAGATCTATAATTCAAAGAAAGTTGTCTTCTTGGCACAACAAACAACATTCACAAAAAATTAGATGTAAGGTCAGTACGATTGGTGCAAAAAATCTCTTATAGCTAATTACTGGATTTTAGTTTGTCCCAGTGATGATCAGCGCCTGAATTTAGAACAAAAGTTCACTCATTATTAAAATTATCTATGCAAAGTTTCCAGTTTTAAACTATGTTTCATAATTTAAAAAAAATGTTTTCTTTTCAAGATAACACTTATTGCATTCCCACCAATTAAAATTATTCTCTTTTGCTTAAAAATAAGGAAGATGTTGCCTGTTGCAGCCTAGTGCATAACATGCATTTTCCCCATGACACCAGAAAGTTTAAAAGCATGGCTCCCAACAGAAGAAATTCTCTTAGAATTTTTGGGGAAAACTTTTAATTTTCTGCATCTTTTTTCGTTCACTATTTTTGTTTTTACTTTACAGTTATCGATAAAAATAAATCCAGAATATTTCTTTAATTTAGATTAAGGACCTCAGCAGTATTTTAATGCATTATATCGGTAAATTTTTGAAATTTTTTTTTTTTTAATGTGCTTATTATTCATACCATGAACAAGCTAAATGAAGGCAAAAACTGGAAATGCCTTATTTTGTTATTTTGACAGAAGTAACCTTACATATTCCTATCATCTGTAAAATGTGTCTAAAGAAATTAGTTTATCTGAAACATATTATTTTTAAGAATATTTTTGTTATCACATATTATATGACTTCCAGTTTACTATACTTTTATGTACTTTTTTTTTCATTTTGAAACATGCATATATATAAATAAAAGATACTATTTGCTATATCTATGCCTATGTTTAAGTAAACAATTCAGTCAGTCAATTCAATAGAATAGCTATTTATAAATATAAAAATCATAGAATAGTTATTTAATCATGTATGTTTTACTGTATTTCCTTCACAGCAGTTTCCATTGCTGGTGCTATAATATTGTAAGATTTTCAGTTATTTTGTATGTTTGCAGTTAAGAATTCACTGTAAATAAAGCTTTTCCATGTTTTAAAATGCTAACATACAAACATACATATTGTTTAGGTTGAGACCAAAACTTATAGATAAAAGGCGAGCATTATCTCAAGCCTTATGCTCCATCTTATGGCAAGCAGGTGAACGGAAAAGTGCTGTATATGCTGTGTAAGTTCTTAAAATAATAATTGATATTTTAACTTTTAGTGTACTATTTAGTACCTTAAAGAGGTATTCGTGATTTCATGAAGTAGCATTTAAAATTTGAGTATGACCATGATTAATTGTTTTGTATTGCAAATAGAAACAAGTAATCAAAAATAAAAAAATAAAAATATCAGTTTCTCAAAAATTAATTTGAATTTCGACATCTTGAGCTCAAATCATCTTTTCCGCAATGACAAATTATGATTGGTATGTGTGTGCTGGCATCTATGAGTGCGTGTGTTTGCGCGACATGGGCATCAACGGCCGAAGGAGCAAAGGTCGGTGGATGTCCCAGGAGCTGGAGCAACGGGATGTATCTGGTGGCAGACTTCAAGTCTTGTCTGAAAAAAAGGATAGCACTAACAAATAAGGTCGAAAATGAAAATAAATTGCAATTTGCTATTATTAAAAAAAAAAAAAAAAAAAGAGAATGAAGCAAACAAATTATGGGATTGAATTTGCATTTGCATGTATCATATAAAGCTGTGTTTTAGTATGTGTATTTTTTATTTATTTATTTTTTAATGCTCTACAACAGTTTTAAGGATTTGCATAGCTATTTCTAATCTGCTGGCTTTAAAAATGCTGTACATTATATTAAAAAATATTTTGATCTACTTCAAACCAGCAATGGAACTTGCATTTACTATTAAAATTAATATTTTTAGGCGAAGAAAAACAGTTATTATAGATGACAGTATTGCTGAAAATGTTTTAAAAAAAGATGGTCTTTTAGAATATGTGAGTATTTGTTTTATCTTATAAAATTAAAGATGCTCATTTATGATTGTTTTATATTTCTTCTGAGCACTATTAAGAGTTCAACAAGGCTTTTGAGAAAACGATTCCCTCGAGACTTAAAATAAGCTATACAATCCTGAGTAAGCAAGCTACTGTAGGAAAGAAAAAAAAAAAAAGATGAACATTAAAATTTTCTCTAGTGCAGATTCTTAATACACAATACTTATTTTTTTAGAGCAAATTGTCCATCAGCAAACTATTATTTATATGAAGAAATTTCAAACAAAAGTTGGCAAATACCTAAATTACTAGAATTTTCTACAAGGAGTCTACAATTATTAACTTTTTTACCGAAAGAAAAGTTTTGTTTGTGAGCAAAATGTTATCCTACTTAGAGTGGTCAGATGTGTACATTAGCGTAAGCCGAAAAAGGCCAAAAAAAATTTTTTTTTTTGGAAATCCATTTTTGGATAGCGCTTAAAAGTTGCTCCATGAGCTAGTTAGAACTTGAAAAAAAATTCTTTAATACTAAAAAATGTCCAGCCAGCCCCCTTTGACCCTGAAAAACAGAAAAATAAGAGAAAAATCATTTTTTGAAAAAAATGTTCACAAAAAATAAATTCGAAATATTTTACTGTAATTTAATAGAACTTTAACATAAGGAGCCAGCAAGTGCCCATAAAATGTTTTGTTGATTTTGGCAAATATTTAAGCATGCCTTTCTGGCATCAAAAATTGGGGAAAAATGAAAACAATGTCAGATTTTTCTAAAAAAATCATTGTGGAAATTATTTTTCAAAATCAAATACTACCTTGTAAATAAATCAAACTTTGTCTTGTAAATAAATATATGATAGAATGATTCTAATGACCTCTAGAAATCTGAACTCTTTTACAAGTATTTCATAATTAGAGGTTAAGAAACTCAAATCATAAAATACATGGAATGTACTGCATTTAAAAATTTTTTGTTTTTTTATATCAAATGTTTCAAAATTGTTTTGAACTGTTAAAGAAATTCTTATTTTTTTTTACATAGTTCCTTATGCCTGAATTCAAGTGAATCTATGAAATTAGTTTTAGTGTGCATATGTATTAGAATGCTTATTTTATTATTATTATTTTGCCACTTATACTTAAATTGTTATTTTATTTATTAAATTTTAGCTGCATTTGAAATATTTCAAATCTAAAGATGACTTACTCGAATTTCTTTATAATTTCATATCTGAGGTAAGCAAATAAGATTCTTAGTTTGATTGATGACTAATTTAATCTTAAATTTAAAAGAAAAAACAAAAACTTCTTATTTAAATGTTTATAATTTTTTTTAAAATTGAAACTTTATTGAGTTGTTTGCCTGATGGAATCAAATTTTGTTCACAGTAAACATTTTTAGATCGTTAAAAAATGTCTCCTCTTTAGTTGTTAGTTTTATAAAGTTTTGTTATGAAACCATGGATCAGGTTTCAGTTGCAGTAAAAGACTGTTGTATACCTCAGTAAAACGATAAATTTCCTTGGCATTTTATGCAAATATGTACAAGAAAATTAAAAATAACAGCACAAAAATCAGTACCTAACTAAATTCAATTTATTATTAATGATACTATGATAGTGGAAATTATATTTCTTAATCTAAGTTTTTGTTGTTCGATTTTTTCAATAAAGAATAAATACATAAATTTGTAATCAGCAAGGGTTTTTTTGTGTAACTGACTCAATAATTAACCTACTTATAGCTTCTTTTACAAAGTGATCAATTTGATTCTTGAGTAATTTTGTTGCTAATTTTTTTATTTATTCATTTACTTATTTTTTTATTGATTTACTTCATTTATTAATTTTTTGGCTAATTTATACTTTTAGATGATGCAAACTGATTGTGAAGGCTGTGTTTTATTTTTATACTCTGTCATTCTGACCCATGGTATAGACAAGTAATGATTCTCATTATTATTCTTACAAAATGAAATTATAGCAATGAGATTGAAAATGCAGCAAACTTTCTCTCTCTTTTTTTTGCGCAGAATAAAAAAAGAAATGGATGTCCCAGAAAGTCATTTGATTGGGAATGATGGTTACTGTTCTCAGGTCCGTTAATAAATTTTATTTGTGTTCAATTCCGACACCATCTATATTTTTTATATCTTAATAATAAAATCAGCTCATGATTCCATTGAAATCTTATTCAAATATTCCTGCAGTGCGTGGTAACTTAGGTTTAAATATCATCAGTGGAGAGCTCATGCAGTTCAGTAGAAAATATTTTTAAAAAACGATAAAAAAGTGAGCAAGTGAAACTATCCAGTTTTCAATCTAAACATCGATCTATCACATGGTGGAAAAAAATTAACAAAGAAAACATCAAAATGAAAATGCTTGGATTATAATGCAGTGTATGAGCCCACTCCCTGCTAACAAATCATCACATGTCATTTGCATTCTAGACCATTCAAGCATATGTGGGTGTGACGTCACTTGAGTTCAAAGGGGTAATAGATAACCTTGTTAAATACAAGGATTCAACAGGAACTTCTTGTTATGTGAACACTTGATAAGTAACACATGAGGCAGCATACCTGTGCAATTGGGAAATTACCTCAGCACTTTTAAAAGATTTTAAAACATTCAAAAAGCATTCATGAGCTGATATTTCATTTTGTTTGTTTTATATCAAAAGAAAAATTATTATTGATTTTGAAATAGTAATTAATGAATTTGTTTAATTTTTAAGTTCATAAAGAAAAATTGTTTGATTGATGGTATTGTATGGTAAGATTATGTGCTTCAGTAATTTAGTACTAGACACAAGTGAAATATGTGCTGTCTTGTAAATTTTAGCTTTTGGATTTCTTTTTACTGTAAAATCCTGAAAATAATCCCCCCTATTTTCAAAACTAAACTGATAAATTTCAGGTGGGGGGCTATAATCGAGATTTTTTATACATTATATTCAGGATAAGAGAAATTTCACTTTTTTCCATAAAAGGGGAGGGGGGTTATAATCGATGGGGGGCTTATAATACTTTCGGGATTTTACGGTAAGTTATTTTTTTTCAGTATGGAAGTTTTGAAGGCTATTGTACGTATTTCAAAACATTCCATGAGCTACCTGCAAAATATTGAAAGCCCGGTTTTGACATCCAGAGACTAGTTTTGTCCTTGTTATGGCCTGATCACTCTGAAATTTAGGCATCCAGATTCACTTTAGATACCAGTTTGTGGGAAAACTTTCCTTCAGCAGGGTTTTGACTATTCCAGACTCATGCGACTGTAACAAGGATGAAAATGCAATCTCTGCATGTGTTCACTGGGTAATTTGCATGTAATTCTGTTTTAATCTTGGTGAAAGGTGGTAATTCACTGCTTATTACTCCATGAGCTGTTCAATAAAAATTCATTTAACTCGGATAAATTTATTATCCATGTTAAATGCACTATTGTCACATTACACTGTCCCACATTTTTCAAAAAATATACTGATAAAATCATTTTGGGTCATGAAATGGCAGTTTGTTTTCTCTTAAAATTGCAATAAATTTGGCGTTGAAACATTTGTTTTGGAAGAATTCAATTTATTATTTATTTTATTTTCAGTTCGACTTTTTTCATTCTATCTTTCGTATAAATTTAACTAATTGTTAATGATGTACATTTTTTATCTCATCTTTCAGGAAATTGTCAACTTACTTTTAACTGGCAAAGCTGTTCCTAATTTGTTTGATGGTGATTTAGAATTGAACTCAGGTGGACCAGAAATATCCCTTCTTCGTGGAATTTCTAAGCGGTCAAAAATTGGGCTTTTGTCATCATATGAATACAAGAATACATGTGCTGTAAGTGTTATATCATGCATATTCATTGTACTTTGAAATTAAATTACAATTGAGCATTGTACTTTGCAATTAAATTACAATTGAGCATGGATGCAAAGGGGAATCATAAACCCCCATCCAGGTCTGACTCCTGGGGCAGGCGATCTGTGCCACCACCCAGGGCTGCAAATTTGAGGGCCGGCAATTTCCTGATGTCAACATTAAAACAACAATAATAGTAAAACATTACTTGTTTCAGTCTCATAAGATGCATCTAATGGGAGTCAACCCAAAATGCATGACTCGGGCAGTTAATTCAAGTATTGGGCTAATGTACAACTTCAAACGAAGTTTGTGAAACCCTTTGAAGAAACCAAAGAGGTATTAAAATTAGAGCTGTAGGCGTTTAATTTTTAAAAACTTCCAGGGATACCCTCATCTGTATGCACCATTCTAATGTTACCAAGGATAACTTAAAAATTGTAATTTAAGGATTTCAATTTTGACCAGTTTTCCCAAGAAAATTGCTTATTTATCCCCTTTTACTTTTTCTTATGTTGCTTAAGATAGATTAAAAACGTGTATTCTAGGGCAAGAAGCTTTCTTTCCCCCTAGGAAGGAAAGCTCCAGAACCCCTTAGCCCTTTCCCTTTTCCCAAAGATATCTTAAAACTGCATGTTTGAGCCTTGATATAAAAAAATATACAGGATATGTAACAAAAACCCTCCTCCTTCATTTAACTTCTCCAAACATGGCCTTAAAATTCATATTTAGGCTTCCAGTTTCCTAAAATTTCCGAAGGACTGAACTCCTTTCTTACAGTTTCTACATATTGCCGAACATTGCATTTTAAAATGTTTAACCTTAAAAATAGCAAAATAAATAAATGTAGTAATAGCACTGACCTCTGTCTTTCCTCCTAACGCCATCAAAGATAGACTAAAAAACGTTTATGGGATTTTAACATTCTAATCCCTCAATTCAAATTCAAGTAAGTTTCTTCTGCATTTTTATAGAAGTTCGGTAAGACCTCATTTGGAGTATGCTGTTCAGTTTTGGTCTCCTTATCTTAAGAAAGTTATTAATTTATTGGAAAGGGTACAAAGAAGGGCTATAAGGTTAGCAAATGGATTTTCTAAATTAGACTACGATTTCAGACTTAGAATACTTAATCTATATAGCCTTGAGCGAAGGAGAATCAGAGGGTACATTATTCAGTTGTTTAACCTTTTGGAACTGGGCTGTTCATATAGGATTTTTCTTTCGACCCAGGTAGTATGACAGTTGAACCAGATTTATTTTCCATTGAAAAGAGAAGGTACAAACTGTCGTACCAGACATATGAAACCTTGAAAAAATCCCCGGCTTCAAAGGGTTCGAGTGAAAATTTCAACCTTGCCCTCTAAATAAAAAAGACTTATGGTACAACATGTGTACCGCCCAGTTTAAATTTATCAAGTTGATTAATGTTACGTTGTTAGATTTTTGCACGGAAAACAGGACAAGGGGTTATTGTTTTAAGCTATTTAAATCTCAGTCTAATCTGGAAATTCTGAAAAATTACTACGTTATCAGGGTAGTGGGAATTTGGAGCAGTTTATTGGAAGAGGTGATAAGGGTAAATGGAGTAGATAGCTTTCAGAGGGCCATTTATCAGGCTCGTCATTTAGAGGGGGAGGAGGGGTCAATTGCCCCCCCTGGCTTTGAGAAATCAATGTATTTACATATAAGTGGGCGTGGTTTTTTGCTGTTTTTCGATGAAATTGCATTGTGTTTTCACCCTTTGCCCCCCCCCCCCCCTGGAAAAACTTGAAATGACGTCCCTGCCATTGATCTTCATTGCGGTCTATAATTTCATTAGGACCAGCCCAGTTGGGGCCCAGAGCCTGTTGCTGGTCATTGCATTTGTATTTGTATTTTACATCATAAAATTGTGCTACCATTAGAATTCAACAGGAGTTGCTAATACCATTATAAATGAGTAACACAGCTCAAATTTGTATAGCGCTTGATACTTATCCTTACCACCTTACTACAAAACATTTTGTATATAATTTTATATTTTAAGGATGATAGTTATATTTTTATGATTACATAGGTTGGACAGTTTTATAAGAATCCTTTATATCCAATATGGCTTTTACTTGGAGAAAGTCACTTTACTGTTCTTTTTGGTACGAACAGAGACATTTTGAAGAAAAATACTGCAAAAAATCCTTTTCAGCTGTTTCATTATGATGGTCTTTTAAAAAAGAATGATAAAGAAACTGTATTCAATATAAGTAAGACATTTTTATGACCTCGACAAATATAGTATTGTGCATTCAAAGATAACTTATTTATAAAAAAAAACTGACTTGCAAAACCACTTAACTTTACCATGAAGTAATGTATCGATCTATATCGATACATTTATGCGCAATCATGTTAAATCATTAAATATTTCAACCTACCCTTCCTTGCACATAAGCTGTAACTACAGAATCAAGAATAAAGTTAAATATTTGTTCGTTACTATTCATTTGTGTGCTACTCCAAAAAGTTAATTCTGAGCAGGTTTCGGAGAAGGCAAAGAAAACCGTTCTAGGGTTTATGTTACATGAATTTACTCTTAACTCTAAACAAAATGTTAATTAAAAACCATTTTGACTCTTGAAATTGGAGCAGCTGATTCTGCAGTTTTTAGAGCTAAAATTTTCTCAAGTTTTAAGTGTTTGTAATGTGTCTGATTCAAAAAGTTCATTTTTAATGATAATTTTTATGTGACTTATTAAGTTTTTTTTTTTTTTTTTTTTTTGACGAAAAATATTGCAGTAATTTGAAAAAAAAAAAAAAACATGTTAAATGTATTTGAGTTCTAAAATCAACTTTTTGTTTCAATTGAACGTTTTCCTTTCAACAAATAACAATTTGAAAAACAATTTATCTTACATTTTTTTTCTGCAACTCAACATTATCATAACGAATCTGAAGTAGTAAAGATATTGTACATTTTGCAAGAATTTTCTTGTTTATATTGATTGCATCAGTTATTTTCTTTCAACATTTTTCAACCTTTAGCCAATGGCAACTACTCAATTCTCTTTCTTGTCTCCCCAAGGCTCAAAGCTTTCTTAATTTATTCCCCCACAAGCGGAAACAGTATAAAGGGGGTGCCAGTCACTCTGATCGCTGAATGCACTTGATTAATTACCCCGAAAAGAAGTGTAGTGTGTTTCATTCAACTTCTCCCCGACTGTGGGTGCATGTGCAAGGAGAGATGGGAAGAAAAACTTGGTACAGACGTTGTACCAGCAGGGCCCGACTAACTAAAAGTGAGGCCCAAGGCCGACAATACTTTGGAGACCCCCTTCTATGTTCTGCCTTTTTAAGTCAACAAAAAAATCTTTTAACTTTTTTGCAGTGGCGGTACAAGCTGTTTTTGTATGTAGCTTTGCAAGGCCCTTTACGTGTCAAAAGAGATATTTTTTATTTTTCAATTTATGAATGATTATTTTTTTCTTAAAAATCCATAATTCTGTAATGCTATGCATCAGTTTAAAAAAAAATTAGGGGCCCCGTAGGAAGATGAGGCCCCAGTCCCAGGTATAGTTGACCTGTGCCATAATCAGGCCCTGTGTACCAGAGCCCTAAGCCAGAGAACACTTTTTGTCGGTACAACAGTTGTACCGCCGTTGGCTAAAGGTTAATCCTATAAATTCATTAAATTTTATTTTTGACATATATAAACATGCAATACTTTTTTTTACCTATGTGTTACATTGTTTTGTGTAGATCCAATAGGGAGGTTAGAAGAAGAAGAAAGAGATAAAACAGAGAATTCAGTTTTACAGTGTATATATACAAGGTAAATACTTCGGTTATGAAATTTGATTACATATGCCATGGAAAAGTTATTATAGTAAATTCTTCACAGAATTCTATTGTTTAAAAGTAGTAGGTACAAAATTTATTCTTCAAAGCTTATTATTAAAAAATAGCAGCTCTCATTTGTTCTCGTTTTTTTTTTAAAGTCCCTTGTTTAGTTTCACGTCTCTAAAGTTCTTTTTTTTAAGGAAATAGGATCCCCTTTTCTTTTAAAATTTCAGGTTTAGTTTGGGTTATCCTGCAATGTCTTTTATCACGTTTTGTTTTAAAAAAATATAATAGATAATAATAATTTTCAAAAAACGAAGGTTTTGCTCACTTACATTATATGATACATTGTAAATTTTTAATCAAATAGAAGCACAATAGTTAGGGTTGGAAACAGTTGATAGGTGTAATACATTTATTCAGGATGGTTTCTTGTTTTAGGCAAAAGTAATTTTTATTAAAATATACAGTCGACGCTCGTCATAACGACCACACGTTATAAAAACCATCCTAATATAACGACCGGTGAAAAAACCCCCAACTGTATCCCAATATACAGGGTTAGTCTAAATGATGGACCCCTTTTTAAAAATTCATATTTATTAAAGTACAAATCCGAAATGAACAATCTTTATTGCAATGGAAAGAAGAAATTTCAAATTTTTTTTTTTAGTCCAAAACTTTTTTCTGAAGCTGCAAAAAGAGGGCGCGCCAGTAGAGTTTGCACCGGATTAGATTATAATTTGATTTACTGGCGCAGCTGAAGAAAATGGCGACCGTAGACCAAAAGGTTTTCTGCGTTCTTCAGTTTGTAAAAACTGCGTCACAAATTTTAGTGCAGCGGGTATTTCGAGCCAAATTTGGAATTAAAGCCCCAACTAAAAGAAGCATAAGCCGTTGGTTTAAGCAGTTTCAAAAGACTGGTAGTGTTTGTAAAAGGAAGAGCAGAGGAAGATCGCCTGTGTCACAAGAAGAAGTCATGTTTGCCGTACAGCACGCGGTGGACACATTGAACATTTATGATTATATGTGAAAAAAAATTTCAAATCTCCTCTTTCCGTTGATATAAAGAATGTTAATTTTCGTTGAAAACTTTAATAACTATGAATTTTTAGAAAGGGGTCCATCATTTATAATAACCCTGTACTCTATATTCTACCTCTTATAGCGACCACTCGTTATAAAGACCGCTTTATGTAGGACAAAGACGGTCGTTATATCGAGCGTCGACTGTAGTTTTCCCGCTAAAATTTTTACCTCTTAATCGGTAAATAATTACTTATTTTATTAATAAGAAAAATTAATTTTTACAATTGTTTAAAAGGAAACTGATTACAATAGGTAAAAATGTGCCGTTTATAAATAATAGGCAAAGCTGATTACAACTGTTTAAGCTGCATCTCTACTTTTAACCTTTAAAAGTTGAGATACAGGTCCCTTAAAAAAAAAGAGTTTAAGTCTTCTTTTCCCTTGGGACAAACTAAAAGTTTGTTGGGAGCTCTGAAATAATGATATTCAGTTTTCTTCTTATTTTGATTTAAAAAATTTTAAGTTTTTTTTTTTTTTGTGTGTGTGTAAAAATTCTAAAGTACATCAAAATTAAGTTTGCCGGCAATAGTAATTGTGAAAGAGAAAGAGTTTTTCTTTAAAAAATCAAGTCCACTTTTGATAATGAATGTTGAGTAAATCTTCTTTTGGGAAACTTTTTTGAAATCAGTTTTTTTTATTTCATGTTCCTGTTTGGAAGCATTGGGATTATTATTATTATTATTTTTTTTTTTACAATCCCTGGAAATTCCAAGGTTGCTCCGTAAAACACAAGAATTTTGCAGGATTGCATACCTAAGAGTCCTAAAACTTGTTTTAAAATGTTGCTTCTAAAATGTTTTAAATAACAGAACATTTCGCCATAACGTACAATAAAATATAAAAGTTTAACGAACAAAATTGTTAAACAAAATTGCATAATCATGTCTTGTTCACAAGAAACTTTTTTTTTTTTTTTAAGTTCCAAAAGAGGCTTCCATTTTTTATGATATCAAATTTTAATGTATTTATGCTACTTTTTTCCTAGGTGGCCCTTAGCTAGCATTGAACAGGAGAAAGAAGGAGAATAAACTGGTATTGTTGAAATCATTTACATTTTTCTAGACTTTAAATTTTAACAATTGTAAAGTAAAAAGCAACAAAACAAATTAATATTCATTGAGCTGTTACTGCTGCTAAAAATAATTTTCTCTAAATATTTATTCTCAATAAACATTTAAAGCTAAATGTTTTTTTAAACTAACTGATAAAAAATTTACTCTTTCATCAATTTAAATATTAAACATATAATTAATTAAAATAATAAAACTTAAACTCGTTTCTAGCAAATTAAAAGATTTCAAAATCAAGAATTTCAACCAGATGTTCACTATATTTTTAAAAGAACATCATAATGAGGTAAAGTGGCTATGCATTTCCAATCCAGCTTTTTACTTCCTTTTACGTAGTAAAGGAAGTATTGTGATCGCGAAAAAAAAATCACTCAAATTTGGGTCTGAATTTTGATTTTGCTCACCCCTGAATGAATGTTGAGTCGCTTTTTCGACCTGTCAGCACGTGCATATGTACCTGCCAACATATAACCAGCCGAAAAATCATTTTCAACCACCCTCGAGTTAATTACAACGAGTTTTCTCGTGACGTCTGTATGTGCGTATGTGGGTCGCATAACTCAAAAACTAAGTGCCATAGAAGCTTCTAGCTTGGTATGTAGGCTCTGAGGATGGTCTAGTTGTGCACCTCCCCTTGTGGTTGCATTTGAATGTTCCCAAGGGGGTGTTTTACCCCTTTTTTGGGGTAAATCAGTGTTAATTTCAATGCAGACTCAAGTGATATGAATTGGCGCGACCACTTGGCGATATGTCGCCAAGCTTTTGGTCGCCAAGTGTTTGACGCCAACTTGGCGACATATCGCCAAGTTGGCGACAAATTTGGCGAAAAAATATTTTTCGAATTTGGGTTCAATTTGGCGCTATTGGCGATATTTCGTGAAAAATCCACTGAATGATGTTAAAATCGGCGATATTTAGAAAATGAATCATTGTAAAACATTTGTTTTCATTGTTTCGTGGCAAACTAGGGGTGTAAATGTTCAAATTGCTATCTTGCTCACTCCTAGCACTATTTTAACACTAAGGCATCTACAAAGAAATTTACACGTAAAAGGAAGTAGTGTGGGACCCATACCAGATTTTTTCATTTAGTAATGCCAAAATATTTGCTAATACATAGCTATGCAAGAGTGATTTTGGAAAGATTTCTCTAGCTGAACAGCTTGGCGAGTTTTTTAATTTGTCGCCAAGGTTTTAAATACCATAAAGTAGGAATTAATGCTTTTCGATCAAGTGCGGATGATGGAGAAAAATTAGGACAATTATTGTTGCCTAAAATGTGGTGAATATTCCAAAATCTGAACTACTAAGAAATATTTAAATGCACTTTTAGTAAAATTATAATACGTTTGAGAAACTTTTAAAAGTGTGCAAACTATTACCTATTATCAAAATCTAAACTACCAAACCAACAAATATTTTGATGTACTTATAGTGAAATTATAATATCATTGAGATGAAATTGAACTAATTGTTTTCCATTATGCTAATTAATCGACTTTTAATGATTTTTTGACGACCTAATTTACTTGGACAGCAAGAAAGAGTTTACAGTGATCCCAAAGCTGCTCCAATTGCGCCGATGTGCGCCTCCGAATCAGGCTTGGAGTAATCGCCGATTACGTAATCGTAATCTGTGTAATCGATTACATTTTTTTGTAATCGTAATCATAATCATAATTTGGAAATGGGACTCTCATAATCGTGTAATCGTAATTTTAATCAAGGATTTCTTGCGTAATCGTAATTGTAATCTAACTTTAAATAATCGTAATTTGGCCTTGTAATCATGTAATCCAGACTTGCTGAAAGTGAAAGCGTCTGAGTTGCGTTTCTACAATATTTAAGAATTCCATCGGGGCCTCCGGGAAAAAGCACTCGAGGGAAGAGCGTGTTCTTTGTCTTGGGGGTCCCGGTTCAATGCAAGCTTCAGAGAGACAGCAAGCTGTTTCGTGCTCGTTAAGAGTCATAAAGCAAACCCTAACGTAAGTGTTTTGCAACCTCAGGCGCAAATGACAAGACCGTCCCTCCTGATTTTTAGGATGGGTCATCAATTTGCCCTTTCATCAGCTGTCAATGATAGCTACAAACGAAGCTGCCCTAATTCCGACGAGAACAGTAGTATCAAATTACTAACACATACTCTTTGGCTTAAGTGGACTCTAAACAGTTGCATGGTTTTTGATTTTTTCCCTATTTCCTACACTAGCGAAAGAGGAGGACATTTTTTTTTTAAAGAAGGAATTTGCAACTGTGCTTTAGTTATCATGTACTTTATTTGCAATACAGCACTCTCATTTACGATAACAGCACTTTGGTGACTTTTTTTTTTTAATATTTTCACATGAAATTTAATCTTAAGTTTATGCTGTACATCAGGGGTTCCCAACCTGGGAGTGATCGCCCTCAATGGGGCAATTTTGCTCCTCAAAGGGGCGGTAAATACTTAAGGGGAGGTAGGGGGCCGGGGCCATGGGTTATTTAGAAGAGAAAACAGTAGTAATAAAAGGGTAGCGAAAATCGAAATCGTAAACATGTACAAAACCGATTGTTAGAGGTCAGCCAATTAATCACAAGTTAAGAAAGAAACAAATTGAAGTTTAACAGCTTCCTCCTTCACTTTGAATGAACCAAAGGAAGTATTTTGTCATTCATTGTCAATTTTATGAAGTTTCAGATTTTCAATTTATTTTCCTTCAAATTTTAGTTTCAATGATTTTTATCCGCCCAGATTTCAGTGTAGAAAAGAAAATAATTTCTTGAAAAAATGTAGTTCTGTTTTTTGAAAAGTATGTCGATGATCTTAGTTAAATGCTACCCTTCAAATGCTTATCAATTCGCTTTGTGAAAGAAAAATAAATTATTTTATTCATTTATTAATATTTTTAGTTTAAAAGTTTTTGATAATAATTGCTTTATTTCGTACATTTTACTTCAAATTTAAGTTAAGTACTTATATTTTCAATAATATCGAACTTCACTTGCGCCAAGTTATAATTTTTTCGAGGAAGAAAGGAGTAGGGAGGGGGCGATAAGTGTCAGTCAGTGTCTTGAAGGGGGCGATGAGCTCAAAAAGATTGGGAAAAACTGCTTTACACTTTAATGCTGATATTATTTTTAATCATTAAGTATGTAAGAAGAAAAAGTTGTGTATTTACAGATTTTTAAAACATTGCTTATGAGTAAGATTAAACGCCAATGATTTATTTTTAAGTATTAATTATCTTTTTGTGCTTTGAATAATTTCAATATACTTTTATATTAATGTTCATTATTTTAATTTCATGATTTTAGTGGCAATAAAAGCACTTCAGTACTCCTTAAAAACTGTAACATAAAAATATTATTATAAAATGGTCATACACAGACGCAAAATAAATAAATAAATCCTCAAGTTAAGATTACACATTAGTTGCAATCATCATCATCATAATTCTTCAGCTATGACACTGTTGTCGCGAAAGTGCATTGCATTCTATTTTTATATATATGTATATATATATAAGGCCCACCCCCCTGGGATAAGAAACACATTTTCTGATTTGCACAAATCTGATCAATCTTGCTCTCATTGAAACAAAAATTTTATCCATGTATTAGGTATGAAAAATGGAAATTTTACAAGAATATCATGTGAGAATTTTATTATTCCAGTATTGATTACATTAAGACAATTTATAAATTGCAAATTTATATTTTTCCTGATAACAATTTTTTACCATAATAAATAGATGGTTAATTTAACAGAATATTATAAAAATATTCACTGTGCAATATTGTATAATATTTTTAAGAAGTTTTAAATTTTTTCCTTCCACTTAACTGATAAGGTATAAAACTAGCGCACTAAAACTTGACACCTCCTCTTTCCAAAATTTCTGGATTCTCCTCTGTATATATATATATATATTTCTCACAAATCTGTAATCGTGTAATCGAAATCGTAATCAGCAGATAATAATCGTAATCGATTACATTTTTTACGTAATCTAATCGTTGCTGTAATCGTAATAGCGATTTGGCAGAGGGCTGTAATCGTAATCGTAATTGTAATCTCCAATTTTTTATGCTCGTAATCATAATCGTAATCGATTACGTTTTCTCGTAATTGACTCCAAGCCTGCTCCGAATACCACTTGCTCCAAAGTGCTCCCAAACGTATTTTTTTGCTTATTTTGCTCCCAAGCTGCGCCAAAGCGCTTTCGTTGTCAAAAGCGCCTTTTTATTATTAATTAATTACCAAAATCTTTGGTTTAAATGTTCATATTTTTATTTCTGTTTTAGTCTCAATGTTTTAAATTATTAAAATCGTCATAAAATAGCGTTAGGGTGTGTGAGAGCCATCTTTTTACATCCGCTACAGGAATTGAAACTTCAGCTTTTAGATCATTTCTCAGTGGTCTGCAAAGCTTTAACTCATACTTTTTCATATTATTTTTCATCCAAATTAAAAATTCATTTTTTATGAAACTTTTGGTCTGTGAATACCACTGCAAAATTTGCGAACACTAGCCATTTGTTTCAATCCCTTCAGCTGAAAGATAATTTTGATTGAGTTGTCATTCTTAATATTTATTTAATGAAACTCTTGTGCAGTTTTAGTGTTTTTTCTTTTGAGACTTTTTTTTTCTTAAATTGGCATAAGCTTAGAAAAATTATGATCAAACAATTCTTTTAGCTCTTATACAGTTAGTAGCATATTTTACCCCTAAATGAGATATTTTTTTGACCTGAGCATTTATGATGCTAAAAAGTTTGTAAAGCAAAAAAAAATCTGTGTTTAGAATTGAATTTCGAAACAATGAGACATGTTCATGAGTTTTGAATAATTTGTTTAAGTATACTCAAGTAAAAATTTGCGTATTAATTGCCAGTGAAATTCTTCATAACATTAATTACAAATTGCTGAAACCTTGTACAGTTATTAATTTATATTGGATCATTAATTGATATTTACGGAGCTGCTCCAAAAGCACATTTGACTGCTCCAAAGTGGGAATTTTCTGCTCCGAAAGGTGCTCCCAAACACTCTGAAGCCATTGGGATCACTGAGTTTAGCAATTGAGTTATGCAAACTCTTTATGCAACTACAGAGCACATTGAGATCTTTTCTTTCAAGTTTTGAATTGATGATCGAAATTTTGTTAATTTTTTGAATAATCATACAATATCCTTCTATGATTTTATGGTGAAAAGATATTATAAAGACAAAAGTTCACCTTTTCACTTCAGTTGTATAGCAGATGTAATGTATTTTTTTTTTTTGTGTGTCTAAGTCAACTGGCTAATTTTTCAAAATCATTGAAGTTCTTGACAGAATTTGAACTTTTTCAGGTCAAAAATAAAGCTGAATTTTCGATGAATTTCGACATAAAAATCAAGTTTGTATGATTATCTTTCATGTAGACATTTAAAGAAAATAGTCATGTGACTGGCCTTGTCATTTAAGGGTGTCAAGGGGGCAATTGACTCCTCTGGCTTTGAAGATTGAATGTTTTTCATCGAAGTGGGCATGGTTTTTCTATTCCCACAATTGAGTACCCACATTTAGCCCCCTCCCCCATAAAAAATTAAAATGACAGGTCTTCCAGGCCAAACAAAAGGGGAAAATACTTTTCCTCCTACAATGTCTGGTATCAAATTTGGAACAACATGCAATCTTCTTGATTGCTCAAAAATTCTCAATCACTGAGGTCCTCTGCAAATGATGCCACATTTTGAGGGGGCGGAAGGTGTTCATGAAATTATTAATTTGTGACTATGGGACTGTAGGGGGTAAGATGAAGTGTGACACTTTGTGACAAAGAGGGTGGGATTAAATATATTGAAAAAAGCATGACATCATTCATAGGCAGTCACTAATTTAAAAGATTTAAGTTTATAGAGGTCTATAAGAATTTATATTGTCTTTTTAAAAATTCTTTCAGCATATGAAAAAAAGAAGAATGGCGAGTGGAAAATAGTGAGCTTATTCTACATGTTAACTTTATCGACAGCTATTGTCAACTTTGTACATCATTTTAATCATTTCATGCAAAGTCACCACATTTACAAATGCTTGTTTTTATAAGACATATTATACTAATGTTTTTATGACTGAATCATTAAAATATATAATTATTTATATGGAAGCACTGTATTTTTACTCTGCGTCACTCAAATATTTTTGTGAAATTTGTATTTTATTTTATTACAGTAACTAGATGGATGGTCAGAGTCAATTTTTGGTGATTTATAAATCTCTAACCATATTCTAATACAGTTCAGTTAGACCACTCCTGTGAAACTGATTTCTAAACTTGTCATGGAATTTAAATGTACTAATTAAACAAAGTAACCGAAAAATGTTTAATGTTCAACTTTTTGTCTAAAAAATGAACGCAATTTCAAAAGATTCGTAAGACTTTGGAAAACAATTACTAATAAGGTTCTTTTTATTTATAAAAATTCCTTTTTGAATCCTAGAAAAATCTTCATGAGTAAGAACATCTTAAAATAAATGTGAAGAAAATAAAACAAAATGAATTCAATACATTAAGTTTTTCAAAGCTTTTACTAAGTGGGCAGTCACATATTTCTGAAAAAAAATTAATACTCTTAGGATGAAGTGAATTTATGTACGTGAAGGGGGGCTCTAAGAAGAGGGTTGCTGTGTTAGATAATTGGAAGCCTTTCTTTTAAATCTAGGTCGTTTTCACCTTTGAATCACAGCTGATTTTAAAATTCTGAATCATCTTAACAAATACAATAAAATAACTCATTATCTTGAATACTATTATCTAATCTCAAAGCACAAAACTAGATATATGTGTGGTGTCTGTACGTTCCTAACACAAAACCAGTTTACGTTGGATCTTTATCAAATTTGGCAGAGTTGTCCTTTAACATTAAGAAATTCATTTAAAATTTTATTTTTGAAACATTCGAATGAATTTATGCATTTTCAAATTTGATGTGATTCGGAAGCCTGTAAGAAACTGCACAGGAAGCAATTTGTTCAAAGTATAGCATTTAGAGTAGTTCAAATAATTATTTTTAATAAACAAAATAAAATATTCAGCTTGATATTTTCTATCGATTGTGTCAGTAGTAATCGGTTCAGGAAAAAAAAAAATCATTGAAAAAATGCAAGAAATTGACTTTATCAAAAACAATTTGTTTATAATACACATTAATCTTCATTTGTTTTTTGTATGTCAGTCTATGAAATAGTTATTGGGTGGCCCAAAAAAAAATTTGGTTACAGCAAGCAAGTTTACATTTTTTTCAACAATAGTTATTTCTCTCTTAGCATTTAAAACTTGTGTAGTGGCACATCAATTAGTGTTATAATTGATTGTAATTCTAAATATCAATCATATGCATATGCTATGTATTATTTTCATTGTACATTTTAAAAACAAAAACAACTCACTAATTTATCTGAATGTAGTTTATATTTTAACATATTCTTTGGAAAACAACACTAATCATAACTTGTAAGCCCTATTTGAGTCTTAAAAAAAAGGTGGATTTCTGTCCCAAAGATTGGCAGCCCTGCACAAAATTAATAAAGACAAAGTAGTTCATTCACTTATGTTATTTATTTTTACTTGTATTTTGCAATACAAAAGCAGTTAAAAGTAATACACATTAAGCATCTGCCACACATCAATACATAAAGCTCATTTCCAGTATTAAGGCAAAACATCTTCTCAACAGGGGTGCTCACCAATCATGCAATAATGAAAAAACAATGGTAGTTCAAATGAAATAAAAATTCCTTTAAATGAAAACCTACTAATTAACTCACAATTATATAATTACAACTTAGCAAGCCTCATGAATTTTGAATTTTACAATTTCTAAAGGTTTGTACTTACACGTCTTCAACGTCTTACAATATTTGTGCTAAGAAATTCAAATACTCAAAATACTCAATTCAAAACGATAGGGATAGTGCAAATGTTCTAAACAACTTGTTTTTGACGGTTTTTAAAATGAGAGTATCTGAGCAGTTGACACATACAAGCATGACACAAACCATTATACAGCTTGAAGATTTTTATATTTTCCAGTGAAGAGGTTTTACTTCATTTGAAAAAAAAAAAAAAAATCATAGCAACTAAAGCTCTGGGACCAGATATGAGTCCAAAAATTTTAGTTGAATGTGCAGATGAACTATAGTGGATGGTATTTTAAATATTTTTAATGCTTCATATAACTCGGAGACTGCTATAGGACTGGAAGCTGGCTAACATTACACAGTGCTTCAAGAAAGGGTCTAAGAGTAATGTAGGAAATAATAGACCTGTGAGTTTGATTTCAGTAGTTTTTATTTTTTTTAGAACTTTGATTAAAACCAAGATTATTAATTCCTAATAGTCTGTTGACTAGTTTGCAGTATAGTTTCAGGGATTGTAAATCGTGTACTACTAATTTACTGCTTTGCTGATGTCATCAACGTTATGAGGATGGTAGAAAATGAAGAACAAGTAAATCGGTTGCAAGAGGATTTGGATCCTATTACTCAGTGAGCAAATACGTGGGGTATGGCAGTTAATGTTGGGAAATGTCAAGTGCTACATTTAGGTTATTTAAATATGCTTACAAGTTATTATTTAGAGTTTAGTTATTAGTCAGGCAAAAAATTTTATTGATCTGGGTACATCTTAATAAAGCAGGAGGTTAAGTTTAGTTAACACAGCTAGTAACAAAGCCAACAGGATGCTTGGGTTTACCAATAGATCTATTTGAAACAAATATAAGAAGGTTCTTCTGCCTTTTTATGGAAGTTTGGTAAGACCGCATTTGGAATATGCTGTTCGGTTTTGGTTTAATATTCTTGAGAAAGATATTAATTTATTGGAGATGGTTCAAAAGAGGACTACATGGTTAATTGGTTTTCTAATTTAAATTATGATTCTTGGCCTAGAATGCTTAATACAGTAGCGTCTCGAAAGTCTGAGGTTCCTCTTTATTAGAGGAATCTAAAAGTTTGCCTTTTTCCCTCACTTGTAAGAATACAGTTTTTTTCTTTCATTTCATCATGGAGTAACATAACGTTTTGGAACCCCTTTTATACATTTGAACTTTGGTAACTCGAGACGTGGATAACACAACAACATCAGTGTCAACATTTATTTTTTCAATGGTTGGTCCAATGTTAAATTTTAATGGATAAAAACCTCTCTAACTTGACACACACTAACAGAAACCTCTATAAGTCGTCGTCCACTTCTTAAAACCAATATTATTTTACACTAACCATTTCTGAGAATTTTATTGCTTACGAGTCGGTCAATTCATTGTTTTCTTTTAAGAGCTCTTTTTGCAAATTCCCGCTAATACTAAGAGGAGAAAGTCACCACACTTTGTGCAGCAGGTGCAATCCCAAAGCTATAGGAAGAGGTTGGAGAAATATGAACTGGGCAGTCCAGAAGATAAACAAGTACCAGCATGACAAGTTTTTCAAACAAGTGTGAGCATAGCTTTTCTTTTTAAAAAGGAACTCTTTTCAAAAACTATGATTTATTCCTAAAAAGGTACTCAAAATTGTCCTGCTTATTTTGCTACGTTATTTTCAAAAAAAAAAAAAAAGGAAAAATCATTTACTGGAATTAATCGTCTGTATTTTGAAGACTTTCACTATTATCAAACTTCACTAACTGCTTACAAAAAAGCAATATGGAGTGATTATGAGGGCTGTGCTGCGAGCACATTAAGTGGCATGAAACATTTACTTGACCACAGACAAATAATTCACAACAAAACTAATACAAATTAACTCGGTGACAAATTAATTTTTTTTAGTTTCTCTCAGGTTTTTACATGCTAAATACGTAGAGTCATTTTGGAACCCTTATGAAAACAGATTAATATGTGATTAAAACAGAAATGTAGGTGAAAATTTTCTTTCCTACATTACTTTCAATACTTTGTATAAGGAAGAAAAAGGTGTATGTCTTTTTGTTGTCCTAATAATGTAAACTGGTAATTACTGCGAATTTTCCGAATTATACGAGTTTTCAGAAATCCGAAGTGGTGTCAATTTCCTCGGATGTTTAAGACGCTACTGTATGTATAAAACAGAGAAAAAGAGAGTCGGAACATGATTCAGTTGTTTAAATTTAACAAAATGAAAGATGTTAACTGGTTAACTTTTTGCATCGAAAGCAAAACAAGAGGTCATAGTTTCAATGTATTCAAATCTCAGGCTAGCCTGGAAATGAGGAAAACTCATTACTTCACTAGGGTTATGGACACTTGGAACAACTTGCCGGAACAGGCTGTAACAAGCAAGGGAGAAGATAGCTTTATGAGGGCGGTTGATCTTCATTGGGGGCTATAAACTAGGACCAGCCTAGTTGGGCCCAGCTCCTGTTGCTAGTAAACACATTTGTATTTTAACACATTTATCATTCCATTCCACTTTTTATTAGTTACACTAAAGTATGTTTGATAAAAGGATTTTAAAAGGAGATTGTTATTAGTCTGAATAAAGTGAACTAACACTTTCAAAAATGAAGATGTTTTCCTTTTCTTTTTTCCTCCACCAGGGAAAAAATTAATTTCAAAGAAAAATATTTTAAAACATTACTACTCTAATACTGGTTGGTAAGAGTAAAATAGTTTGGTTTTTGTTTGAATTATCAATGTATACCAAAATATTTAATCTGAAAACTGACAGACTTTTTACACACAGATATCTGATAATCTTTTGATTGTAAACATTAAATATACCAAGTTTTGCACTTAGTCACTGATCAAATGCTTAAGTAACTTTTACATAAAGGGTAATCTTTAGATGCAAGCTAATGAAAGTTTTTGGATCTACACTCAAGTAGGGCGATACATGTAACTCAGAGTGAGTATAACAGCTTTTTTGCTTCTTGCTGATCATTCTCATATGAACACCCCTGTTTCTCAGAACAAATTGTGTATTAATATAAGATCACAGCTCCATTTCCTGCATGGCCAAAATTTATTACAACATTACAGTAAAACCTCACTTATCCAAAGCTCTTACAACTGGGGCTTTATTTGACCAACATTTTTTTCCTTAAAATTAAATCAAGTTTTTTTTTGTTAAACCAACAAAAAAAAACAAGTTTTTTTTGTTAAGTTTTTTTTGTTTATTCCAAGGGCACTGGATGCAGCCATTCCTACTGCAGGGACTGAATTATCCATGAATTTCTATCACATGAGACGTTAAATAATGCTAAATATGAAAGCAATCAAACCTGAAGGCAAAGTATTATTTTACTTAGAAACTATTTTTGATTTTTTTTTATGTTTAAGATTCAAGGACAAAGCATATAATTGCATTATTAGGAACACAGTAAAGATTAAAGTTTACTATATTATACTTTACATAATCTATATTCTAGAAAGAATATATGACATGTAGGACATTTACTGTTTATAATTATAGTAAAATAATTCAAAACTTATTTACTAGTTATTTTATAAATGTTTATGCAATTAAATCTAGAATTCCAGTTTCGTAGTTTCCAGACAGCTTTTTTTAAGTTCTCTCTATTATTTGGAATTTTCAATTTATCAAGCCGGGACTGACCCATTCCCAGTCACTTCGGTTAACTGAGGTTCTACTGTATTTACTAAAGTGCATCTTAAATAAATAATTGAAATAAAACAGGACCTTTCTCTTTTTGTATTATACTCACATATTATGTTTCTAACAGGCTTTTCAGTAACATTTTTTTGAAATACATGGGCATTCAAAAGTCCATACATTTTTTATTTAGAAATATTTCAACTAAATAAATTAAACCCAATTACATAAAATAATCACACAATACTTACAACATTTTTTTGAAATCAAAAATTAACATTTGTGTATGGAAACTACTTATTATCATATGATATAAAAATTTGAGTTCTTAAAATGATATTACTTTTTTGAAAACACAAGTGAAACAGTTAATATATGAAATCTTACACTAATCATATCTAAAAAAATTTATAAAATGTTGCTACTACGCAATATTTAATCTTATATCAATTTTTACCATTGGAAGCTAAATTACAAAACTTAGAGTAGTATAAATCATTCATAGTAATGCCAAAAAGTTAAATTTCTACATTATTTTTAGCACCTTTTGATTTTTTTTTCTTGGTGAGTAATAACAATTTTGATAGTATAAAATTTTAAAGGATTTTTTTTTCAGGAGTAGTACAACTAAAATAGAAGCAAGTAGCTTTCATTTGTTAAAAAGTTGTTCTAAGAAATGAGATGAATTTTGGCACAGTTTGAAAATATCACAAGAATTATATCACAATTATATGTGGGATAAAAATAAACAGAACTAGAACATGATTATAATTTATAAAAACACATTAAAATGTGAACACCCGCATGAGTTTTTGCAATACTAAACCCCATACTAGAAAAAGATTTTTCATACTTAAAAACAAAACTAATTTATTGTGAATGTAGATAAACTTCATATTTCCAATACTTTGTCGGATAAGAAAGACTTAAAATAAAAAGAAAATTGCCTCTAAAATCAAAGTTTATGAAAATACAAAACAACTGAAATGTTTACCCTTTAATTGACAAATGTTTAGAATTGTAGTCAAAAAAAAAAAAAAAAGTTACATGGTAAGTATGGTATGTGACATATATTTACATGTTTTTTGCAATTTATGTTTTTTAAAAGCTTGAATTAATTACAAAAAACTTGGATAAAAAAATTACCAAATTAAAACTTTTGTTTGAGTTACTTACAAAAAAGTAGAGCAAAAATTACAAATAACAGTTATCATCCAATAAGAGATAATGAAAACATGTTGCTGTGGATCAACACAAGCTAACAAAGAGTGGAATTTATGTATGTAATAGTTCATTTCAACAGTTAGATACACTTAAATCAACTTTGATTTTGTACTACCATATAAATGTTAACAGAATAGTTAAAATTAATTTCTCTTCAACACCAGTTTATAACTTGAATTGAAGGAATAAAAAAATTTAGTATTTAGCTAAACTCTAAATCAAATTAAAATTCAATTAAAAATGCATTTAAGTTTACTATTTAAATTTTAAAGCAATATATTTTCTATTACTAACGCACTAATAATTTTATTATTTGCAACATAAGTCTGTACGTTGTTACAATTTAAACATTTTAATGCAATAACACCATAAAACTTCTTAATACATTAACATCATCAACAACTTACATTTGGAGACATAAATTGTGTTATTTTCCTGTGTAACAAAAGTACATTATATAATTTAAAAAGATATATAATAGAGTTTCAAATAAAGAAGTAATTTTTGAAGAAATATCTTTATTACTCCTAACTTCTATGTATTCTGTTTGCAAATAGACTTGACACAGAAAATATATGATAAATTATTTGAAGGGAAGTTTTTTTCTTTTCAATTGTTACACTTTTTTCTTTTCAATTGTTACACTAACTCTCTTGCCTTATTTTTCCCAGACAGATGAAAAAACTGCAAAAGTAGTAGGATGATTTTTCTTTCACACTTCAAATGTGATTATAAGAAAGACATGAAAAACAATACTTCCTTTATCTCCTAAAAGGAAGTAAACATGTCTTTTATTTTCGTTACATCTTATTACTAGTTTCCCACATAAAGCAAATTTTAACTTCTTGTTGCTTCAATTCATAAGCAGCAAAATTATAATTGTTGAACAATAAAGGTTACTTTTCGAAAACAAAATGCCACCATAAACTTGATTTATAAAGACTTTTAAGCATAATTCCATTAAATTATTATTAATTTAATTTCAAGTCAAATTTTTGAGGGGAGAGGGGTACATTTACACACATAAGATAATTGTAAGAAATGTGAAAATGCAAACAAACTACTGATAATTTTTCCCCAAAAATAGAGAAAAATGAGAAGACGGATCATTTTTCTGCAATCTGAATGGCAACAAAATCAAACACAAAACTCAATATGAAACAAAGTAAATTATGGCAATACAATATTTTCTTCTTTTTAAGTTTTGAAGGTTTACATGTCTATTGCATTTAAACTATTTATAACGTAAAGTACAGTGAACTGCTTTTTATACTACAGCTGATCACCTGTCATCAATATATTAAAAAAAAGTACAAAAAAAAAAGTTTTTAAATGTGGATGCTTTATTTAGCTATATTTTATGAACATAGAGAACACAGATTTTTTGCAAGAGACATTTTACTAAAGTCTTAACCCCTCCTCCCCCTAGCAAAAAATCTATTTATTACAATATGTAATTTCAGAATAAGCGAATTTACACATTTGAACCTTAGAAAACGTTGATTACTGATCACATTTGACTAGATTACTACCATATTTTGTTTTAAACAACTGATGGTATTTTATTTTTATCCATTTCATGTTAGTACCTGTTGCTTGTTAACAATTTCAGTGAATATGTACAAAAGATATTTTTGACTAGGCAAGCAAAACTTTTCCATAAAATCAAATTTTAAAACTAATTATCAAAATATGATAGTCATTCAAATTTCAGAGAAGACGCAAATGTCATGGAATGATATTTTACAGCGCTTAATACCAAAATTAGAGTAAAATATTCAACAATTGTTTATGGCATATGTTATCACATGTCATTTTCATTAATTTCATATTGGTACTTGTTGCTCTCATTATTTTCAGTGAATCTGTGCATAAGATATTTTTGACTAGGCAAGCAAAACTTTACCATGAAATCAAATTTTAAAGCTAATTATAAAAATGTGAGAGATATCCAAGTTTCAGGGAAGATGCAAATGCCACGGAATGATATTTTACAGCGCTTAGAACCAAAATTCGAATAAATCTCGCAACAATTGTTTAGGGCATATGTTAACATTAGGTAAAGTTGTGAGAGCCATAAATCAACTATAAACAAATTTACTTTTAGTAACAAATCTCATATAAAACAACGAGTTAAATACTTGAACAAAACCGTCACTTTGCAAACACATATATATAGTAAAAAAAAAAAAAATGTGTCATTAAATGCTAAATAATAATACAACGATTTCCTCTTCTCATCCAAAAGCGACGTCTTCTTTTGTCAGCTAATGGGGGTTGATTTCTGTAAAAAAAGAATAAAAATTATTGCAAAGTTTAGTGAATTAATACAAGATTGTAAAACTTCCATTCGAAAGTAACATCACCTAGCTCTTGCATTCTATTCACTAAACCAATTGAACCAAAATTTTAGATATAGTTTTTTGAAGGCATGAGCTCATGGTTGTGATGACTAGAAATTACAGAGTGCAGAGGGCTGTGGTTACAACACACACTTTTTCTTTACACACATTGATCAGCATATTGAAAAACCACAAATGATGTCAGAATGGTTGGCATGTGAGGAAGTTTCTTGTTGGCAATTTGAACCAGTGGTCGGAAGTGCGCTACAAGTAGTGAAACTACTATAGTAGCTATATTTTTTAGTAGTTTGTAGTGTAGCTCACTACTTAAAAAAAAAAAAAAGTAGAGCAGTGAGTAGAGCGATACAAAAAAATAGCTTGTAGCGATTTCTGGAAACTACTTTTAAATTAAAAAAATTAATGAAAAAAAAAGAGAACAATGGAAAAAAACAAGGTTTAATTGACTCTGACTGGTGCAAATCTTGCACGAGTACAACAGCGAACGCAATGAGAAATAAAAACCATAAAAATATGAGCTGATTCTTAGATACGTCATTATGATGAAATACATTTTATCTGTTTGACGTCATTGGTTTATTTGGCACCGTAATTTTTATATTCCTTCAAATAATTTTCATGTTTCTAAATATTCCCTGACAAGAAATTAAAAAAAAAAAAAAATGAAGGCTGAATTCTTTCAATCTTTAAACTTTTGAATCCTTTCTTTTGGCAAATGTACATAAAAATTGTGAAAAAGTCTAAAAAGGACAAATTTTAGCAGAAAAAAAGGAACAAAAAGGAAAAGTAACAAATAAATTCAAAGACAATTCCTAGTTTTATTCCATATTGAAATGAGTTAATTTATTAATGTAAATCACTTTTCGATTTTTTTCGGTCAATTCTCGAACGGTGTATACTTTTTATTTTTATTATTTTTTTTTAAAGTAGCGAAGTCGCGACTACAATTCAAAAGTAGTTTGTAGTCGCTACATTTAAAAAAAAGTCGTTGCAGTTGTAGTTAACTACATTTATAACAAAGTAGTTGTAGTTGTAGTTCGCTACAAAAGAAATGTAGTTGTTCCAACAACTGAATTGAACACAGTTTATGAAAAGGTTGTACGCAAATAGGGCTCTGCACATGTTGTTATGTGATTGGTGCTTTTACTACTATCGAATCCTGGTAATTACACAAAGTTACTGAAAGCTTTGACCTTCTAGTGTTCTCATTAGTTCTTAACGTTTCTCTTTACAAATGCTTCAAGTTTGCAATTTTTGTAACACATCTCACTCTCCATTGCCAATTGTGGTTTCTCAATACACTAATCAAATTATACAAAGAAAAAAAAATCTGTGTTGCAGTTCGAAATTTGTTAACTGTAATCATAACCATGAGCACAATAATATTTAAAATCATTACTTTCGAGCACATCCCAGGTCTGTCATTTAGGGGGTCAAGGGAGATTTGCCCCATGCCTCACCCCCAACTATTTGAGAAACCAATGTAATTATGTTCAAAAGTGTGAGCTTTTTGTTGTTTTCAGATAAAATTTTGTATTGAGTTTCAAATTAAAAAAAAATCAATTTAGCACAGCAAAAAGGTCTATAACTCTTTCTACTTGCTTTTAGAATGTAAATTGAAGAACTTATCGTCATAATCAAAAAAAAAAAAAAAAAAAAGAGTACAAAATATATTCACTTAAGTATATCTTAGGTACACATTTTTTGTATAATATAATAACACATTAATGTGTTACTTGCTACTTAGCAAGTAAAATGAGAAATTGTTGTTCTTATTATTGAAACCTCATGGAAATATTGCACATGTGGCCAGGGTGTCAATGATTTAAATCGGTGATTTAAATCAATTGATTTTTTTTTTTAAATCATTGATTAAAATCACTTTTTATTTTAATCCTTATAAAATTCTCTTGGACAATCCCAATTTCATTATTTTTGCCATTTTCTTTTAGAGCTTTGATTTCCATCTAATAAATCGAAAAGTAATCCTACTCATCCCCCCTCCACAGATGGTGGAAGGTTGCAGTCCAAATAATATGTATCCACAAATAGTGTTATTTGTCTTGTCTAATATATGAAATAAAGAAAATACAGGCAGCTGTAAGGAAAGTGTTGCAAAGAGTGCAATTTAGGGGGGAGGGACATGATAGGATGTGTAATATACTTTCAGTAAAAGAAAAAACAAAAACAACCTTGTAAGATTAGCAACTTCGGGTGGAAGGGGGGGGGGGGGAGGGGCTGTTAATTATAGCTTTTCTGGCTTGTGAAAATGTTGTATAAACTGGTTAAAATGTTATTATTTCTCTTTTGTTTTGCTTTTTATTTTGCAGAAGTACTTGAAGGTTGTAATTTACTGTAAGAAATAAAATGCATTTTAAGTTTGGCTTGTTGGATATTAGGTAATAAACTACTGTCAGCCCTTATGAAAATAGGTCTATAGAATTCTATAAAAAAATCTATAGAAATACCTATATAGAATCTTATAGAATTATGGCCCAATTTTCTATAGAACATTTTTATAGAATTCTATAGAACTAATTTTATAGAAACCTATAGAGTTTTCCTCTATAGAATTCTATAAAAAACAGCTTATAGAAAATCGGGCCATAATTCTATAAGCCTCTATATAGGTATTTCTTATAGAGCCTCTGTAGATCTTTCTATAGAGCCTCTGTAGATCATTTTATAGAGCCTCTACACATGTACTTATAAAATATTAATTGCACGAATAAGGGTACTATCAGATAAAACTATGCATACAATATAAAACTGTCTTAAACAAGTGAAATATATCAATTTAAAATGTTTTGTTTCTAATTTGCTAGCATTTGAAATGCGGTGTTAAAATATCTACAAGAATTTCATAATTAATTTCATTATATTTAATCAAATTCAAATGATTTTTTTTTTTTTTGTAAATATGTACTCTCACCCCATTAGTTATAAGATAAAACTTAAGTTTTTAAACCAGAATCTTTATTATATACCAGAAACTTTATTATGAATCGGAACAGCACTTAAATTTACTCAGTAAAAGTGCATGGTTGAGATCTGACATTAATTTACTTGTGGTTTTCGGCATAATTATAAAACTAAAAATAAAGCACATAAAAAAAAGTTAAGCGCATGTGAACGTTTAATGTTATTGTATAATATGTTGGTTTTTTCAGTTGCTTTTAGCTACTATATTATTACAAAATTACTGAAGTAAGTGCATGAGAAAAAGGATACAATCGGCTGTCATATTAACTGGATGGTTAAAAATGAGAGTAACAAGTTTGAACATTGTTTTAGATAACACTTGTACAAATGAAGATACTATTAGATTAGACCATGCATATAAAACTATCTTAAAAAGTGAAATTTCTCAACCTAAAATATTTTGTTTCTAACTTGCAAAATATCTGGAATGCAAAAATTAAATATTATTGTTACAAGGATTTCATAATTTTCATTACATTGAACCAAATGAAAAAAATATATATATTTATAAATATGTAAAAAACTTTTATATTTATAAATTTAAGTTTTTAACCCATAATTAACTTCATGGGAGATAGTACTTGATTTATGCTAAATAAAAGCTTATGACTGAGTGATCACATTTGTTTATTAGTGTCTTTGGCATTATTACACTAAGTTGCACGAACTGAAAACACGGATGTGTTAATATTTTTTGTCCCGATCGGCGTTTTAATATTTCGCGATCCATGCCAAAAGGTATATGCACGAACAGAAAATCCCTAACGACGCTACGCCATGTTGTCAAACTTTTTATATCCATAACAATGTTTTTAACAGCCTTGTGGGCCAAATATTAACCTATCCAGATAACATGACAAATATGTATCCTTTAGTTCACAAAATGCACTTACTTTAGTAATCAGCTCAGCATATTACTGTGAAACAAATGGCGATCGCACGTGGGAAATGTCGATTCCCCTTCCATTCTACTACTCGTTCAACGTTCGAGGCAGAAAAAGGGAGGAGAAACAGATATGGCGCATGCGCAGGTCGCAGGCTTCCCGGCGCGCGACAAAAACAAGTCTTTTGAAACTGAAAAATGAATTTCAATGTTCTAATCTCAAAAATTTTGAATTTTTTTTTTTTTTTTTTTTACATATAAAAAAACTTCGCAAGAAAAAAAAATCTGAAAACTGGCGAAAAGAAAACATACTTTTCCAAAAAAATTTTGCAAACAAATTTTTTTCCTCTAAAAATTAGCATGAAAAATTTTTCAACGAAAATAAATTGGAAAAAAAATTTTTTGCAAAGAAAAATCGTTTTATTTATTTATTTTTTAAAGACCCCAAAATAAAAAAAAATTGACCTTTAAAAAAGTAAACTGTTGAAACAAAATTATTAAAGTAAATAGGAGATTGAGGGCTTTTTTTTTACTTAATAGAAGGGTAATTATATAAACACTTGAAAGGTAATAATTGCGTTCACTTGAACGATTTTTCAATTTTTTAAATTCTACAGTAAGAGAAAATTTCCTGATTAAAATTCAAAAAATTTTATAGAATTAATTATCTATAGAAACCTCATGTACAAGTTCTATAAATAATGTAATAGAATTTTATAGAAGTAATTTACTATAGAAATTGTATGTTCGAATTCTCATAGCAGTTCCATAGAATTTTATAGAAGAAATTTTCTATAGAAACTTCAATCTCAATTTCTATATGGATATCTATAGAGTTATATAGAAATAATTTCTATAGGAACTTTTTTATAGACTTCTATATAATTTTCTATAGAACTCTATAAGGCTCTGTCAACCATTTTCGTATATCTATTTGTGGTAGAACAAAATCGTAAATGACCCCTAAAATTTTGAAAAATGTTCCTAAAATTCCCCTAAAATTTTTGAAAAGTCAACTGCGAGCCCTGTACATATCTTTCCCAAAAAAAAAAAAAAAAACATCATCGAGCTGGTTATTTCTCGTCTCTACACTTTAACAGTTGTTGAATTTCTTTCTTTTTTTTATTTTCATTACAGTTGAAAAAGTCATATTCAATTATGTACTTCGCATTTTATTAAAATTTCATGTAATGCTGCTTAATGTCTTTATTTTCTTTAATTTTTCTGTAGTGTTTCATAATTTTGTTGATACTGTCAGCCCCGCTTAAAAGAATACTGTCGGTTCCAAGAAATATTATTCGAGAAAGTGGGGATTTTTAACATTGCGTCTATGGCATCGGTTCCAGGGTTTTTTATTCGTATAAGCGGGGTATTCGATTATACGTTACCCGATTAAGCGAGGACGACAGTAGTAAAAGTAATTAGAATCCTATGTATTTGCATTGAATCCAGTTTTACTTCATAGTTTTTTGGTGAAGCTTTACTTCAAAGGTGTGTTTGTATTTTTAAAAACTTAAAGGTAAGTCATTCATAAATGTAAATTAATTGATAGCTGAAGTTTCTAATTTTAAAAAAATAATAAAAAATCTGATTTTTTTTTATTTAAAAAAAATGATTTTTTTACACCCTGCATGTGGCAATACATTACTAAAGAGTTTAAATATAAGTAGTGTTTAATCATATGTTACAGCCGAAATTAAAAACAATTCAATGTTTAAAAAAGTAATTAACAGAAAACATTTTCCTATTTCATAACAATTATACATTAATTCAGTAAATAATTAAGTCAAATTGTTTAAACTCTGCAGTTTTCTGATTTTTTTACTGCAAATAGTACAAGTATTCTGCGGAATACTTTACTCATACTAGTCAAACTGAATACTTAACCAAATCATCAAGCCAATATTTTTTTGGTCCAATATTGGACCAAAGAGCTGAATATTGAATAATGGCCAAATATTTGTATACCTCCTTAATATATGATTCATTAAAGTTTCATGAAATAAAACAAAAATTTCAATGTAATGAGGTCAATAGATTTTATCAGACAAACATTCAAAATTTAAGTAAAAACAAAACTCTTTACAAACCGAATTATCCGCACAACCTCATGAAAAGCTGCATCAACATTGAGAGGAGGATCTTTAGCACTTGTCTCTATGTAAGGAATCTGAAAGATTAAAATTCCTGAGAACTAAATCTTGCTCACACAAAATTAAAAGATCAAAGTCAAGAATATTCTTTAAGGCTGATAACTTCTTACACAGTTCTAATTTAGAGAACAACCATGGAGTATTATTTTGTTTGGATTTTTTTTCTTTCAGAGTAATTTTTTAAAACACTAAAATTAGAACTAACTACACTGCAATAAATTAAAAAAAATAATAAATATTAAAATCCTCACACTTAAAACAAAAATATAACAATGCAGACCTTATGATGGTCATTGGCGTTAACCCCCCTACCCCCTGTTGTTAGTCAAGTTTTCCACTCCCTACATTTATCCTCGCTGTGATTGCAAGCACTACGAATTAATAAACGAAAAAACTTGTTTGAAATGTAATCTAAAATAATTCTATTTAAAAAGCAAATAGTAGAACAAAATAATCAATTTACCTTTAAGCTAAGAGCCAATTCTTTTCCATGCTCTTCAGGAACTTTACGCAAATGAACCAAATCAACTTTATTTGCTACAAGCAGCATTGGATATGAATCTCTAAATGAACAACAGATTTATTATTTTACATCCAAAAAATGATAAATTTTTTGCGCTAGCTACTGATATTACAGCTAAATTAATTTCCAAACAGAGTACTTCAAAAGCACGAGTTGAGGTCATTTAGAATACAAACAATCAAGTATATTAATTGCCATGAATATATTAATTGCCAGAGCATGATTAAGGTGGCATTAATTCTGGGTGGCAGCACCTTAACAAGTGGCAACAATCACTTTCAATTCCGTCGACATTACAAAAAAATTCTTTCAAAAGTTTCAAATTTTAAACACATACAAAAAATAAGAAATTCTAATAACAAGAGGAGTAAAAACTAAACCCTAATAGGTTTCACACAATTTTTAAAAAATTACTTAACCCTTAGAGCGTCTGCGACGTAAAATTCCTTCACCCAGTGATATATGGAAGAGCGGCCGGGACGTAAAATTCTGCCAGCTTAGGACAGCGCTAAGAGCGGCAGCGACGTAAAATTCTGACTCTGCTTTTCCCCTTTTCCTAACTTCGTGAGTGACAGCCGCTGACCAAGGGCGTGTTGCTCTTTTCATTCCCTAAAGGGGTGCACAAATAGGTGTCAGCATTCAGACACCGATTTGTGTTGACTCTCTCCTTCTATTATAGTGATATCTGAAAATGGCGGACAATAGAATACAGTTTAAGTGTTTCTATTGCCACACTTATTCTTCGTTCGTTATCATTAGAATTGTTTCAAAAGTAGCTATTATTTAATGCTAGCTGATGTGCCCGGCGTCACATGGGTTTAAATGCAACATGCGAAATTGAAGAGAAACATATGATTTGGAACAAAGCCCAACAGAATGATATATCGGTGATTCTACGCTATTTGAATTCAGACGACCAATGGAAAAACTTCATGTAAAACTGATTTTATTAATGTTTTAGTATGCTTAAGAATTAGACTATTATCTTTTATATGGACCACTCAATTCACTACAATTATTTTATTTTAGCATTTATTAGGGATGCTCCGATTAATCGGCAGTACCGATTAATCGGCCACTTTGCCGATTATTAATAATCGGCAAAATTGGGCCGAATAATCGGCTGAAAAATATTTTTATAATATTATTTTTCAAAGTATACTTTCACAAGGAAACTATGATGAATAATTTTGTTAACCGTAATAATAATCCTCACAGTTGATATAAAGATTTTTTTTAATTAATTCTCGTACTTTTGAATAGATATACATAGACAATGATGCAACATTTTTCATGTAGCGATAGTTTTCTCCTTAGCACAGTGCTTTCAGATAACCTCTAATTTTCAAAGAATAAAAGTATTGAATTAAATTGCTACTAATTACTAAAATATATGAATTAAAAGTACTCCTAAATTAGGGTGTTCACCACACACTCCCCATTCCCTCCTTTTTTTTATAAATTTTTATTTCCAATTAACATAACTAACAATGTGTTAATAATATTATTGACACTAATATGAAAATTGGTTCGAAGAAATTTGATAAACTATTGAAATTATTCTGTGAAAACTAGGAATATGGAAAAAAAATCTTCTCCCAGAAATAAATTACTTACTATTTCTAAACTTGGAATTGTATAAGACAGTGGTGGCCAACCCGCGGCACGCGTGCCACAATGTGGCACGGCAAACCAGTAACAGTGGCACGCGAAGACTTTTTGAAAAAAATCCAAAATTGAGGAAACAATGTCGATCTCAAAAATATTGATAAAAACTAAAACCTTTAAACTGATAAATGTCATAATATTGTGACAATTGTCAGGAGGCTGGCTTAACCCATTAATGCCTGCCTAGCGTCCCTTTTTAAGGACGGTCCAAAAAGGGGTCTGAATTTCCCCAAAATGAACATTTCACTCAAATAGTAGTGTTCAATGAGTACCTTGGTATTGTTTCAATTCGTTACTAACAGATTGCAGCACATAACCATTGTAAAGTGTGTTCTGTAGCAGTTTTAATATGATCTTTATCAAAAATGACATCGTTCACAGCTAAGTTTTCAAAGTTATTCCTGGCTTCCCAGTTTATGTTAATTGCTGTTTTTATTTCTTCTTATGAAATGTCTTTTTAAATATTATATCGTAGGCAGAAACAAATTTTAGTAAAAAAAGTATATACCCTCTGTACCCTCCGTAACTTTTAAGGGACGATTTTTCTTTCCTTAATAAAACAATTATTTTTTACATAATATTTTTTCTATTATTTTTCCTGTCCATTAAACACTGTTTGTAACCAGTATACAAAATATCTTTGGAAAAAAAAATGTCAGGCATTAATAGGTTAAAAATTGTCTGAACTACAATATTGCAAAGTACTTAGCGTTAGCTTCGGACATCCAACGGAAGCTGTGACGCTACAGACAATGCTTTGCAAAGCATATTTGTGCTTGACACGAATAAAACTTTCGATGCTGCAGAATGGATTCTTGATCTGCAATAGTTTCAGCTACGAGTGATGAAATTGAAAAAAAAAAAAAAAAACCTCTGCAACTAAAATTAAGAAACTAGATTGGACAAAATTTGGCATGGTTACACAAATGAAGACTCTTAAATTGCTTTTATTACATTACTTGAAAATAATTTGGGAAAAAAACTTCAAAAGTGTCATCGAATTATCTATCACAAGTTTCTTGCCAAGGAATGAGACTTTTTCTCTGTCGGTGACCCTGTAGAGTTCACTGTTTTTACAAACTACGAATTAGAGCTCGGAATGTTCTGTGAACTTTTCCCAGGAGAAAGAGGAGAGTATGGCAAGTTACTCCTTCATTAAAATGTGCAATAGCTATCCAAAGGAAAAATAGTCATAAGATTTTAGAATTTTAGGGAGTGTGTTTTCAAAATATCTGAAAGGAAAGCAATGAGGAACTACTTACCAGGAAAGTACGCGATCATGGAATAATGAATTTTTTTTTTAATGAGTACCAATCGAAAGAGCATTGTAAAACATGTTTTTGGACGCACACGTTTTTGCCCTCACGCCCTTGTTATCGAAATATAAGGTCCTAAAGTCAGCTAATTTTTTTTGAAAAATCGCCAATTTTAGCGAGTTATAATGAAACTGGAAGCTGCGGTGCGATGACACTATTTGCATCCAACGGAAAACTTGATTCCCATTTTTGGTCATCAGCAAAGCTTTTGAAAGACGACTTTACAATAATATTTTACTTTACCTGTGCGAGTTAAAGCAGAAAGCTACTATCAAGCCTATGACATGGAAAGCAGAGAGCTTTTTAAAGAGGAAAAACAATTTTAAACAACACATCAAAATTAAATTGTATCGTACTATTTGCGATTAAAGCAGGTCCCTCGTTTAAGGGGAGTCCCCCTTGTTAAGGGGCCCTTGTCAACAGGAGGTGACAACTGAACCTCCTGTTTTTTTTTTCATTATTTTTTTTAAGTGTTCGTACAATTCTGTACTATGAGGGGGAGGGTATATTTAGGGTTTTTGATTGTAAAAATTGCAAATAGATATTTTTTCAAACCACTTTTCTTTTGGTGGGTCCCCTATAACTCAAAGTGAGTTCCCCTAAACATTTTTGTCAATTGCATCACTGGGTATGTAATAATGGTCTTTCAAAAAAAAAACTCAAAATTTAATGAAAATTTGTTCAAATAAAAAAATCAAACAGGAATGAGGTGTTTTCTCTGAGATATTTCGAAAAAAAAAATGTTCGCTCGAAGCGAACTTGCTCCTTCAAAAGTTATAAGTGAGGACAGGGGGGAAAATTGGAAATTCGAAATTGAATGAAATATTATTCAAATCAAAAAGTCGAGTATGGGAATGTATTGTCCTCACTGAGCTCTTTCGATTAAAAACAAAAAAAAATCGAATCGGACTACGCACTCAAAAGTTATTGCGGGGCGGGGGGGAGAAAAACTGACCAATAGACAGACTGACAGGTACACACAGTTTCTGCAGCTCAAAACCAAACTTTCCTATTTAAAATTTTTCTGTGTATTTAATTATTTTTATTAAGTTCTGCTTTTTCTTCGCTTGAGCGTTTTTTTTTTTCCCAGTGCATTTGGCCTTCTTTCATGATTTTTTTTCACCTATTTTCTACTTTTACAGAGCTAAAACTTGTATTAACTTTCAGCTAAAACTTGTATTGATTTACAATTTTGTTAGTCTTTTCCTACCCGTTGAACATATAGCAGAACTAGTAAAAGTTATTCTAGTGTTTTTAAACAGTACGAAATTAACATGCAATATGTTTTGCGTTTATGTTACAGAGACTTTTCGCTACAGTGACCAATTTGTTTGAACGGCAGGGGTTTTTACAATGAATGCCGACTCTATTAGTATATTTTAAGAATGGAAATAATTATTTCCTTCTACCATTGATGTAATTTCGACGTGGATATAATTTTGCAGCTATTGATATTTACTAATTCGTTTTCTTTTAAAAATTATTTATTTTTTCTCGATTTCAATTTAAAAAAAATAAATATTTTTGCTTAGAGTTGGCAGATAGCGAAACTTCTTGTATCGATTTTTTTTTCAAAAAGAACTGATATCATAATCCATGACAATTTAATTTCTACCCCTAAGATTATTTCTTTCATTTTTTGTACATGAGCTCATATTAGCTGCTTTTCATACTTATTTAATTATCATGAATTATTCATTTAGAAACACGTGCAATATATTTTAACGTATAATAATTAATACATACAACTTAGTTCAGTAAAAAAACTTCAAATAACTAAAATTCTAAAATGTATTGTTATCAATCGTAAAAAGATAAAACTTTAACTTCTTTGTAAAGGTTTCGCTCCTCTGGATAAAGCTCTCTGCTTTCCACATCATAGTCTTGACCAGCATTATTTATTTTAGCTCATACAAGTAAAGGGTTAACGTAAAACATCTTACTTTCTTTGCAAATGAGCAAACATGGAAATGATGCGATGCCAAGCAAGCAGCGGAAGGGAGAATCTGGAGCCCAGGGTTGGCAAGTTTTTGACAGTCGGAGGTTTTATCCGGTTTTAACCGTGGTTTTTACCGTCATGTCAAAAACCCCTTTTCGACATGGTTTTTGACATAATTGTCAAAAACCTAAATTTCTGTCCAAAACATGTTTAAATTTGATATTGATAATCAAAATACATTTTCAAATGAATTTTACAATTTCTGATTTCAGACACTGAAGTAAACTTTTAGAGTTTTAGGTCATTAAAATAAAGTGTAATAAGCATCCCTAAACATAATTGAAGGGCTCAGGAGTAAATAATGGTAATTAGCATTTTAAAAAATCAAACATATGGCTTTTGAATATGGTTTTATTGCTTTGAAAAATTACTGTAACAGGTTTTTTTATTTTAAAAATGAAGTGGGTACATTAATTAAGTGCTGTGTGTCTTGGGTATACAAACTTAATAAATTTTTATAAGTGATTTTTTTTAATTTTACTTTGAAATAGCCCGATTTTTAAAATTTGTCAGATACCATTATTTACTCCCGAGCCCTTCAATTAGGATACTACAAGATGCTTACATGTGGAAAATAAAATAAATAAATGAGCTACTATCATTATAGAATAAAAATTAACTACAAATAACAGTATATTAAAACGTACACCTAATTACAATTTATAAATTTTAGAAAGCAGAAATTGCATAGTGTTTAGTTGCCTGGTATTATTTGTTGACTTACATACATAAAATAAACCATCTTAAGTTAACAGTTACTTAAGGTATTAAGTCCCAATCTAAATCGTTTTTCCCGCGGAGCATACGATAACAAAAGACCAGTTTTGATGCTTTTTGGACGCCAAGTCTATTTCTAAGTTTAGAATGTATACGAGTCCGAAACTCGAGAAGATTCTCTCGACAGACGCTGAGCTACATGGGCTGGAATGTAATTGTACCATCAGCTGTACAAATTCGGCAGAGATGTTGCTTTTTTTAAAACTTTTCCACCATGTTTTTGCTGGGATATTCTGAACTGCAAAGTAGCTAGCGGGATGAGGGGCAGATTCGGCTTCAAATGCAATTAAATGCTCGAAAGAATTTGGTTGGATTTCAAGCAACCATTTTTGAGCTATTTCCTTTTGCTCATCATTTAGGATTTCTCCTTTATATATTGGGTGCATTAGGTACGCCAAATAGTGAAACGGTTTAAGATATGAAGAGAGGCGTTTCATTACAGCATCATGATGTGGAGAAAGACTAGAATCCTCTGCTAGGGAATGCCATGCTCGACAGGCATCAGTCAGTGTTGCAACGTCTCCTTGTACCATATTTAGGGTATCTGCTAATGGCTTCAGTTGTACTTGCAATTCTCTGACTTGCGGGTACAACAAAACTGGATTTAAACAAAACTTCTTTAAAAACTAGTTTTAAGTTTTTTATTTATAACTTTTTTCACAGCATAACAAGTTAATTTAAAAGAATGCAAATTAATTTTTATTAAATTTATTAATTTAATTTTAATTAAACTTGATTGATAAGATAACTAATTGATAGTTATTGAAACATTTAAACAAAACTACTCTAAAATTTGGATTTAAGTTTTAATATTTGTAACTTTTTTCACTCCATAACAAGTTAATTTAAAAGAATATGAATTAATTTTCATTAAATTTATTAATTTAATTTTTATTAAACTTGATTGATAAGATAACTAATTGATAGTTATATAAACATTTAAACAAAACTACTTTAAAAGCTGGATTTAAGTTTTAATATTTAACTTTTTTCACAGTAAAACAAGTTAGTTTAAAAGAATGAGAAATAATTTTCATTAAATTTATTAATTTAATGCTTATTAAACTTGATTGATAAGATGTATAAATTTTTATTCAATATTTTTCAGGATGAGAAACCTTACATGTTTATAAAAAATCTCAATAACCATTGTATTTGAGTTTTAGATAGGTTTTCAACAGGTTTTTGACGTTTTCGACAGGTTTTCGACGTTTTTGACAGGTTTTCGACGGGTTCTCGACAGGTTTTCGACACGTCATGTCAAAAACTGGTTTTTGACGTCAAAAACCCAACCCTGCTGGAGCCAACTTCAATTTCTTGCCAAGTCTTCAAATTTGGCTTATTTTCAGCCGACTTTAAGACCCATTATCTTGAAAACGAGGGGACGAGGGCACTTGATCTTTGGGTCAAAGACATGTCTCAGTATGCTCTTTCGAATGATACCATTTTTAACTTTTTTCATTATTACTTAAGTCGAGTACTTTCCTGGTTAGAAATGAGAATAGTGAACTAATTTAGTTATGCCATCTCTTAATATCCTGCGTTTAAGTAATTTAAATTTAAGATTGTACAAAGAAAGGGGTTTCCTAAACCAGTAGAGGTCATCTACATCCTTTTACGATGAAACTTCAGTTTCTTTCTCTCTACTTTAGAGAAAAAAAAGAATAAAACATTAAAAGTTAATACTGAAAGTATCAACCGAAATTGAATAATTTTCCAATGGTATATGGAGAAAAATGTACAGATTTTAAGTATTCATTCAGTGTTAGGGTTGGTTTTCAGGATCACAAAAAAAATGCTGATATTTTCAAATTATTTGTTTATTTCTCTGCAAGACACTACGTGTTACCCTTCTGAAATCCAAATCGGAACTACTGACCTTTTGCATTGGTAATCAAATATAAGAGCTTACTTCAACAGAAAGTCCCCCACGTTGTGTAGAAATTTGGAAATTTGTAGCGACAATTTTTTTTTTTCACATTTACACACTTTAGCCATCTGATGCTGTTGTAGATTTGGCTAAAAATACGCTTCTGAACAAATTTTTTTTGTTATGAATGCAGAAAAATCGAAATACCGTTGAATCATAATTGATTGCACTTAAATTTCTTAGGATTCTCAAGAACTAATCCTAAAATTAAAGACTTGGTAGAAAAGATGCAGACTCATAAACCACATTAAGTAGACTGTTTAAATTTTTAGAATAGAATGTTTGATGTTATTTGTTTCTATTTTAAGCATAAGCCAACTGACAGAATGTATAAAAATGTTTACTTACGATAACTCTTAAGTTCGGACTTGTTTCATCTTTATTATCATTTAGATTTAAATTACTCAGATTTACGAGAAAAAATGTTTCATTTGAGTAAGAATTACATAATCAGCCAGCATAAAATATATTTTTAACTTAAAAAAAAATCAATTTGTTGGAAAAATACAACGTGGCACGCTGAGTTTTTTCTCTCCAAATAGTGGCACTCTCCCTAAAAAGGTTGGCCACCCCTGGTATAAGAGATAAAAAACAGTTATGGTAAAACTGGTTGTAGAAAAAAATTGTCCTTATCATTAATCGGTAATCGGCCAATTTGCTTATCGGTGCATCCCTAGCATTTATAGCTGAAAATAGTCATAAATGTACAGTCCCCTGGCCTGTCCAAATACTAGTTTTTACACAAACATGTTCGATGTTCAATTTTTGCTAACTTGGCACAATGTTTTTTGCCATAATCATACACGTACATTAACAGAGAAACATATTTCATCAGTAAACATTGAAAAAATATTTATTATTATTTAAAAAAAATACACTTTTCAACGGGCCATATCAACAGTGTCACCCTCACCTGGCGAACTTCAAAGACTCAAATTTCACATAAAACTGCATAAGGATGATGTTGATTGCGAATAACCAGTGTAATACTGAGTAAAGTTAAAAGCAAGCTAAGAGTATTTAAAAAATTCGAATATTATTGCATCGGTTCTCGTTGAAAGTGTCTCAAAGCGTACTGCGCCAGTCGCTGTAGTATTTCCCCTTGCTTCAGTTGTGAAAATTTTCCCTTATGTTTTGAAATATGTTTACATTATCAAAGATTATGAAATGACAAATAACTATATTGGATCTCAGACGTTGTGCGGATCTTTTTCAGATTGGCACCGGAGTTTTTTCAGATCGCCGCAGGGTGCGTCCCGGTTCCCCACCTCTGCGGGCGTCCACAGGCCCCTGCTCCTTTGGGTGGTGGGGTTCATGTCCTGCACACACACACACATACACCTATCGCAATGCGAAAACTACAGTTTGAATGCCAGATGTCGAAATTCAAATTATTCTTTTTTGAAAATTTTAATTTTAGTTCATCACCCAACAACTCTAAAATAAACGAACGACTTACAATTCCTTTAGTTACATGTTATATCCGTTCAGAAAAAGGAGACATGACCTTGAAATGCAGACGTGAAACCGTGTTTGCAAACAAGGTCTCGTAAGTTACTTGATTTGTTTATACGCCACTGTATTTTCTTTCCTGAAGACTTGAACCTAAATTTAAATTTTGTGAAAAAATTTTGGTACCGTTGTTCATTTTGAACTTTGAGCGCCTTTTGCCCTCCAAAATAATCTAAGCGGTTCATAAAACACTCCTTTTCCCTCTAAATGGAGCCAGGAAAACCGAAAAATCAAAACAGGAAGAGGGCTTTCGCCAAAATTTGTACTTGTAGTGGGTAAAACACTGGTCATATTCGAATTCAGGGTTCATTTTACATAAGAATCTCCTGGACTAGCGTCAGAAACATTTGGAAGTTTTTTTTTTTTTTTACCGCATAGTGCTATTTAATGAAACGAAAGAAAAATGTCGTTGTGCTAGTCTTCTATTTGCAAGATTTATTTCAGAATTATTTGCAAGTATTTTCTTCTAATGCAGTATATCTTTTAATATCTTATCTTGAGGAGGGTGCAGCATTTGTCATTTTTATTCCTTTTCATCGAAATTAAGACTTATTTTCTCAATGTAATTTATGACAAAAAAGGTTACCAAAATATATCTTCTATACTGTTTCCGTTGCTATTATAATTTCAAATAATAATAAAAATAATAATAATAATAATAATAAAATATGGTAAATATAAGATGGGAGGGGGATCATTTTGCAATCTTGCAGAGAGGCGTACCTAAATACATGTACGCTAAGTACATGCAGCTAGTATATACATATTCTTTGCTTTATTTATATGGATTAAACTACGTATAATAAATATAAATAAATATGTTTTTTTCACAACGCTTTAAAATATATTTAATCTATTAAACACAACTATTGTCTCACTATTGGGCTATTTGAGCTCCCCTGGTGAGCCCTCCTTTGGCCGACACCTTTCTGTGAGTACGGAGGCGGAGGGGGGGGGGGGGACAGCCACTATACATTTAAGAGTTACCGAAAAATGTAACTACTGAAATTCTGATATATTTTAAATTGTATATTAGTTCTAAAATGCAGTGGCATCACTACGGGGGTGGGGGGCTAGCACCTGGTGACATTCCTCTGAGGGTGACGCCTAAAATGTAAGAGTATATGACAAATATATACATACTGAAAATCTGATGTAATTTAAATTATATTCAATGCGCCAAGACTGCGGGGAGAGGAGGGAGTAGTTGCTCTATGTAACAACCCCCTGGGAATAGACATCCAAGCATTTTTAAGAATATCTGAAAAGTAAAAAATACTGAAATTCCAATACACCTATTTAATTTCTCTATCAAATTTCAGAAACACAAGTCAGCACAAAAAATCGTTTTCTTGCATTCCGACAAAATTCTGTCTTGCGAATGCCGCCAGAATAGCCAATGTCATTTTTTCACAAGCACCTGATTTGTTTTTTTATCATTTTAGATCCTTTAGGAACATTTGAAAATTTTGAGGTGTGCCTAGTAATGATTATGTATTTTATATTTTGATCTTTCCTTTAAAGCAGGAAACGAGATACAAAATACCCAGCGTCCGTGTGAAACGAATTTATTTTATAGGCGAACCTCCTGCAAATATTGCAAGTAAAAAATGGTGTAACTCTATTCTAATACTTGTGTGTGTAGTGTATGTGTGTCATTAAAATGAAAAAAAAAAAAAGAAAGAATTTTAACTATCTTTCATTTTACTTGTTATAATTTATTTTTATTAACTTTTTTACGTTATTTTATTTTATTTTTCTGCTTTATTTTCTCTCATTTGTAATGTATTGTTTAAAACTGATTCATAATTCTTTTCTTCTTTTCATTACGTCAAAATCATTCCATGTTTCATATTATCCGATACTTTTATCAATTATGTTTTTGTTAAAATATGTTTTTTGACTGAAAATCTTGTTCTGGAATATATTGTTAGTATTGCACAGGAGAAAACTTGAAAGTAATAAAAAAGTCAACTGCGTGTTTACGTTGATATTTGTGCGAAAAAATTGAAGTTGTGTAACGTGAATTTCCGGGTTCGTACAACGTAACTAATATAGAACAACGGCTCTAAAACTGTAAATTGAGACCGGCAGACGCATTGACATTCATTAAATTATAATAATTATTATTTTGACACGGCTTTATAATTTAAAATTAGTTGGTTTAGTCTTATTTTCAGCTAACTTCAGTTTTTTTTTTTTTTTATCGGAGGAAAAATTTAGAGACGAGGGGGGGGGGGAGGATTTCTAGAATATCTCAAACATACTTATGGGGGTGCTACGCACTTTGCCAGATCTACAGTTTTTCCGAGCGGGGAGAAATCTAGAATTTACGTTCCTCACGCATTTTTAATTAAGATTTAAAAAAAGCTTCACTAAGAAATAGCGCAAAAATAGGGTGAAATGTGTCACTTTCGAAGGCGTTGCCGCGCGGGTCATGGACCCCGGCTTGCTCCCCCATAGATCTGGGGCTGGATAAAAGCTCCTTCGGAAGGCAAATATAAAAAATGATGTGACATAAACGAGCAAAGCAGTAAATGTCTGTGAAAAAATTCAGGTTTCAATGAGAAATCTGAAAGCCAGGATTTGTAAAAATAAAAAAAAAAAAAGGAAGGGGGAGGATAGGCGGTGAGGGTGGGGGGATGATTCAATTTCGGGTGTAGTTTCGGAACTGAGCACATCTCTAAATCCATCCCTTTAGGTATGCCACTGCTTGCTCGTACTAAAGAAATCTTTAAAATTTTGAAATTAATTAATTTGAAAAACAATGTTTTTTGCTGTTTGGGGAGAGGGACACCACAAATTACTACCCCGCTGTACACTATCATGCTAGGTATGCCACCGTATATACGTATATGGGCACATGTGAGCAATTAAAGACATTTTTGTTATACACCATAAAGTAAAATATATTTCATATGTGCCAACTACCTTTCTCCCATACTCATATGATGTGCAGTTAAAATACACCAAAGGATTGCTAAGCAAACAATTTGATTAGAATAACCATTTGTTGCATAGTATTGAACAAAATTAAATTTTGACTTCATCAGAATACTAATTTTGATTTATTTTAAAGTAATTTTAATATGTAATTTTGGTGCTAGAGATTGAAGGCTATATTTCAAATTATATTTTTGAAGCTCTAAGAGAAATTGAGTTGTTACTTCAGCAAAATTACAGCAGGCAGCCCGGCAATTGAGAAAACATTCCTTTCCTTTCCAGCAGAAACCACAACCAAAGGGAACTTCTAGGAAAATTGCAGATAAGGCGAACTTGTGAATAGTTAAAAGGCCCATTCAAAGACCCACGGAGGGGAAGTGAGGTGTAAGTTTCAGTTCCACCCATGATGGACAAGAGGGGGGGTTGACAACAGGTTAGCTGTTGGGTTCTCGCATTTTCGGAACACGTGCGTACAAGTGCTATCTCCCCAAACAGAGGAATTTCTTCACAAAGGGTTAGATGTTTTTAGAAAACTGAAGGGAGAATCCTCGTCCACTGGAAGGGTTAAAGTTAAACGTTTTAATATCCAATAACAAAGATGAGGAGAGGCATCTTGGAAGCATAAGGTAGTGTTTGACTAACGAAAAAAGAAGTAGAAAATTTTTGTAATGGAAAACCAGGGTGGCCACAGGAAGAAAAAAATCTTTTTCCCTGACTTTTCCCTGATTTCCCCCTGTCCAACTAAAATTTTCCCTAATTTCTCGTACGGTGCATTTTTCCTCCTCTTGAAGATCAATTTCTTCTCTTAATTGATACTTGGATATTTCTGGGTATTTAAACTGCTACAGGCATTAATTATTATTTTTTCTCAAATGAGCAACAATAACAAGAAATGCATTTGAGACAGCTAATTTGTTAACAAAAAATGAAGTTACACGATTGGTTTGATTTATTTAATAACACTAAAAAACGTCATTAAAAAAGGGAATGTTTTTCAAATTTAAAATCAGTTTACTAAACTTCCAACAACTCCAAAGAGAGCCTAAAATTTTTTTTCAGTTTTTAAAAACTTTTGAGGAACATCTTTCACCGCTACTATTGCCTCTAACTTCACAAAAGACAGAATTAAACTTTCAAGACTGCACAAAATCTCCCCAGCCTTAAGACATCTAGAGATTATTTAAAAGTTTTTAATATGTCGGCTGTGAAAACTTTTCAAGAGAAAAGGCCCAAACCTTTTCCTCCAAGTTCACCAAAGGTGGCCAATTTGTATAAGCCATACTATTTCTTCACCAAACAATCCCTAAAAGATTTAAGCCTTCAATTTTAAGTCGAATTATTTTCGCTGGAGAGGCCCCAAATCCTCCCTCCTTAAGCCACTGAAAGAAGATCATAAAACAGTGTTATTTACATATTTAAGCTTTGGAAGTTTTTCAATGATTCATTACCCCAACACCTAACTTTATAAAAGATTGTAACTTAAAATAAGGCTTTTAAATATATTTAGGAGGAGAATGCCTGAAATCTCCGACTATCGCTTAAGATGGCCCGAATTAGAAATTTAAAGCCTCCAGTTCAGATATTTTTCCAAACAGACCCCCCCCCCCTCTTTCTAAAACTTACATCACCAAACACAACTAAAAGCTTTAACCCTACGCTGCATAGCATTGCCAATGGATACATGGACTATTTCTCCTTATGAATATGCGTAAGGCAACTCAAGCATAAAAAGCAAGTATTAGGTATCTTTAAAGCAAATATAACCATTTATCTTCAATATAATTTTTTTATAAATGTGTTCCAATGTTTTCTGATTGTACTAAAAAACATATATATGTCTTTCAACGAACAAAAAATCATGCAGTGTAGGGCTTTCAATTTTGAAAAGTTTTTGTGTGAGAGCCTCAAAATTCCCCCTGCTTGAGCTACACGAAGATAGCTTAGCTTTTAATGATTCAGCTTCAAAACAGTTTTGAGAAAGAGCCCCCTAAACCCTTCAATTTAATTCATCAGAAGAAGACTTAACTTTGGGATTTTAACGTTTCAGTTCGGAATTTTTTTTTTTAGGAAAAGCTCCCACCCCTATCTTTATAGCCCCAAAGACAACGTTAACATTTTAAGACTGCAAAAATTCAGAAGATATCAAAAGAATATACTCTCCTTTAAGTCACCGAAAGATAACTCACTGAGAAGTTCAAGCAAATCTAGCTGCAAAAATTTCCAGTACAACCAAAGAACCTTATGCTCATGAAATATGGTCTTTAATAGTTGCATCTTTAAAACTCCAGTTTTGGATTTTTCCAACAAAAAGTCTCTCCTCCACCACACAAAAGATTCAAGATTTAGTTTTGAAAATTTCGTAGAGAGATCCCCCCTCTCTTTAATTCACACAAAGGTAGCCTGAAACAGAGTTCTTAATATTTCATCATTACAAAAACTTACAGAAAGTACCTTGAACCCCTTCCCATAAGTTCACAAAAGGTGATCTAAATTCCCATTTGTAAGACTTTCCCTTTTTCCTAAGTACCCCCCCCCCCTCTATACATTTAGATCACCAACTATTAAAAGTCTTACCCCCCCCCCCTTTTTTTTTTAAATTTCAAACATTTCTTGGCAGAAAGTCTCCAAATCCCCTCTTTTTAAGTTTTTCAAAAGTAGCCTAAAATTTAGCTTTTAATGCTTTGGAGTTATTTTTTTTTTTTTAATTTGGATTACAACAGTCGAAACCCTTTTCCTAAATTCACCAAAGATTGCTTGAATTTTGCATTTTTAAGACTGCAGTTTTTTAATTTTATCAAAAAAAAAAAAGCCACTCCTCCAACCACTAGTGTTACATCACTAAAAACAGCCTGAATTTTTCAGGCTTTATATATTTATCAAAATATTCCAAGGCAGAAATCCCTAACCTCCCATCCCCATTAACTCTCCATATTAAAAAAAAACGATGGTTTTGGAAATTTTTCTAATAAGTGCCTGAGATATCCTTTGATTATTAAAAATGTAATTGTTTTAAAAACTTTAGCGTTGAAAAATTACGGACTAAAGTTCTGATTTAATTTTCCCTTATTTGTTCCAAAATTCCCTGATATTTCCAGAATTTTCAAAATCCCTGATAATTCCAGGTTTTCCCTGTTTTCCTGGTCGGTGGCCACCCTGAAAACACAAATTCTTGCATGTTTTTATAAAAGTAAAACCGAGAAGGGCTACTAACATAACTTTTATTAAAAGTAAATTAAAAATAAGGAAATAACCAAAAAGGAGTGGGTCTCAGAACCTGATTTCTTCCCTATATGACACCGAAGACAGCTTTAATGCTAATTTTTAAAACTTTAACTTCAAAGAAATTTGGGGTAGAGCCCTGCCTAAATACCTTTTGAATCCAATCCTCCAATATAATCAGAGGCAGCTAACAGTTACGATTTTAGGATTTCAATTAAAAAAAATTCTGAAAGAGTGCCTCAACCCCCACCCATAACATCGAGAAAGATCCTCCAATATTGTGAATTTTCAAACTTTCCAAAAGTGAGCCCTAAAACCAGGGTTGGGTTTTTGACGTCAAAAACCAGTTTTGGACATGACATGTCGAAAACCCGTCAAAAACCTGTCTAAAACTCAAATACAGTGGTTATTGAGATTTTTTATAAACATATAAGGTTTCTCATTATGAAAAATATTAAATAAAAATTTATACATCTTATCAATCAAGTTTAATAAACATTAAATTAATAAATTTAATGAAAATTATTTCTCATTCTTTTAAACTAATTTGTTTTGCCGTGAAAAAAGTTAAATATGAAAACTTAAATCCAGCTTTTAAAGTAGTTTTGTTTAAATGTTTATATAACTATCAATTAGTTATCGTATCAATCAAGTTTATTAAAAATTAAATTAATAAATTTAATGAAATTAATTCATTCTTTTAAATTAACTTGTTATGTAGTGAAAAAAAGTTACAAATATTAAAACTGAAATCCAAATTTTAGAGTAGTTTTGTTTAAATGTTTTAATAATTATCAATTAGTTATCTTATCAATCAAGTTTAATAAAAATTAAATTAAGAAATTTAATGAAAACTAATTAGCCAGAAAGAAAATCAGCCATTAGCAGATACCCTAAATATGGTACAAGGAGACAACGCAACACTGGCTGATGCATGTCGAGCATGGCAATCCCTGGCAGAGGATTCTAGTCTTTCTCCACGTCATGATGCTGTAATGAAACGCCTCTCTTCATATCTTCAACCGTTTCACTATTTGGCATACCTAACGCACCCAATATATAAAGGAGAAATCCTAAATGATGAGCAAAAGGAAATAGCTCGAAAATAGTTGCTTGAAATCCAACCAAATTCTCTTGAGCATTTAATTGCATTTTGAAGCCGAATCTGCCCCCTACCCAGGTAGCTACTTTGCAGTTCAGAATACCCCAGCAAAAACATGGTGGAAAGGTTTAAAAAAAAGCAACATCTCTGCCGAATTTGTACAGCTGATGGTACAATTACATTCCAGCCCATGTAGCTCAGAGTCTATCCAGAGAATCTTCTCGGGTTTTGGACTCATACATTCTAAACTCAGAAATAGACTTGACATCCAAAGAGTATCAAAACTGGTCTTTTGTTACCGCATGCCCCGCGGGAAAAACAATTTAGATTGGGACTAAATACCTTAAGTAACTGCTATTTTATGTATGTAAGTCTACAAATAATACCAGGCAAATGTGCACTATACAATTTCTGCTTTCAAAAATTTATAAATAGAAATTAGGTTTAAGTTTTAATATACTGTTATTTATAGTTAATTTTAATTCTATAATGATAGTAGCTCATTCATTTATTTGATTTTTCACATGTAAGCATCTTGTAGTATCCCAATTGAAGGGCTCGGGAGTAAATAATGGTATCTGACAAATTCTAAAAATCAGACTATTTCAAATTAAAATTTAAAAAAAATGACTTGTAAAAATTTATTATGTATACCCAAGACACACAGCACTTAATTAATGTATCCATTTCATTTTTAAAATAAAAAAACCTGTTACAGTAATTTCTCGAAGCAATAAAGCCATGTTCAAAAGCCATATGTTTGATTTTTTAAAATGCTAGTTACCATTATTTACTCCCCAGCCCTTCAATTATCTTAAGGATTGCTTATTACACTTTATTTTAATAACCTAAAACTCCAAAAGTTTACGCCAGTGTCTGAAATCAGAAATTGTAAAATTCATTTGAAAAGGTATTTTGATTATCAATATCAAATTTAAACATGTTTTGGACAAAAATTTAGGTTTTTGACAATTATGTCAAAACCCATGTCAAAAAGGGGTTTTTGACATGATGGTAAAAACCACGGTTAAAACTGGAAAAAACCTCCGACTGTTAAAAAAACTTGCCAAACCTGCCTGAAACTCGTTATTCCTCTACCATTATCGATAGTAGCATACAGTTTTGCATGTTTAGGACTTCAATTTTGATATATGTTCCAGGGAGAGCCATCTAAACCTGATACCATCAAAGATGCTAGAAAACTGATTTTGGAATCACATCAATTATGAAAAATTACACCGAATCCTGTCCCCAACAAACACTACCAAATATATTCAATATTTGTGCGTTTAAGAATTTAATTTCAAAAAATTTCTGGCAAGGGCCCCTGGAAACACCCTTTTTTATAACGCTACCAAAACTTGCATAACCATATTTGAAGACTGGAGTAATGGGCCCCTTCAGATCATCTTTTCAATAACATCAGAAAATACTCTAAAATTATTTTTAAGAACTATACTTTTGAAAATTTTTCAGGGGATGCCCTATTTCAGTGTGAATATTAATTAAAAACTAGATTCTTGTGAATGTAAAAGTGCACTTAAACATGGCATCTTCATAAAAATGACATTTTTAAGTAACGTTTTTAAATTAATTTCATACACAAATGGTTTCTTTGAACAACTATGACTTAAAAAATTTAGAATGTGTGTAAAAGATGACAAAATTTGTTCCCCCTCCCCTTCCTCCAAGAAAACGAGAAGGACTGACACTGAACAAGATTTAAAAATTAAAACAGACTGGATACATATCATAAGAAATTAAATAGTAGGAGAAAACAACTTTTTAAAAATTAATTAAATTTAAAACTGATCATTAAAAATAATATTTTGCTAACCTGTCTTTAACACGCAATATTTGAGTATGAAAATGACGAATATTTTCAAAGCTCTGCTTGTCAGTTACAGAATATACAAGCAAAAAGCCGTCTCCTTTACGCATATACTGCTCTCTCATTGCACTAAACTCTTCTTGACCAGCAGTATCTAACACTGAAAGAAATATTTTACACATTTATTAAGTTAGCTTAGTTACTCAAAGCACGATAATTTTACACTATGGTGACTAAAACAATTAAAGTTGTTCAAACAATAAATACAAAATATATTTATTCAAAGATAAATAAATCATGCCAGCTAGTTTCCACAAACATGTTATTTGTTTACTGGCAGAGGTTAATTTAAGGTTTAAAATATTTAATAATAATTAACCAATAAACAAAAAAAAACAAAAAAACGTTTTATTAGATTGACATATAAAGTTGGACGGAACCTTTAGAATTCTAACTTGATAGGGTCAAAACACAATTGCATAATTATTGTGCGGAGATTTATTGCGGAGATGATCAAATTATCAATCAAACGTAGAAGAAAAGGACTTTCAAAGAGAACAAATTTAGGGACCTTTAAAGAGGAAAAGGACTTAAAAAGAATATTCATTACTTTTTTAATGAATTTCCGTCTTAGTTTTACCATAGAAAGAAAAAGTGAAAAAAAAAAAAAAATCTTACCATCAAGAATACACCACTGGCCATCTACTTCAGTGTGCTGAATGTATGAATCTTCAATAGTAGGATCATAATCGGTCACAAAAAGCTTTTGAAAGAATTGGATTGTCAGAGCAGATTTTCCAACACCTCCATCACCAACAACAACTAGTTTATAGGTGGTAAGGTTTTCGTTTGGAGGTCTCGACATGGTGATGGTACTATCAAAGTCTTCAATAACAGAACAACTTGGGACTGCTTGTTTAGCTATTGTAACAGAACATCACCAATGATCCAATAGTTAACACATTTAGAGCTTGAACTAGCTTGTGTAATTATCCGGGACCTGAAATGATAAAGACCCAAGTTTTGTGAATGGTGTAAGGAAAAGTTAGAAAAGAACACAATAGTTTTTCCTTCTGGCAAAATTTTCCATTCAACTTACTGATTCAAGGACAAAAATGGAGAAAGAAAAAGTGATTTAAAATTGAATAATCTCTTTTCCGTTAAAAATTAACCCAATTGAGTTAAATGGAAATACTCAAATGAGATTTCTAACTAATGCTGAGGAGAATTACATCCCCTAATCTTATAAACACAGAAAAAAGACGAAATGAAAGAGTATATTAAATTCCATAAATATTTAGCGTAGGTTGTTTACAAAATGAGTAATATGGCTGAGCCTAAGAATAAATGTTGCCAGTTCGAAAAACAGAAATAAAACAAAGTTTCGAAATCAGAGAACTCCGTAAAGCTCTAAAAAACTGTTGGTGAACCCCTCTCCTCCTTTGTTTTTATCCATTTCAAAGTCTCCTATGATCAATCTGATTTTTTTAAATGCACATTGATCCGTCAAAGGTAAATGTTAGTATTTCTTGCTTCTGTTCTGCACGCCCTGCCTCCCGATCCTGATCCACGTCAGAAAAGTCAAACTTCCGGATCCGGTTCCTGTGTTTTCTTTCGTGGTTTAAGCCGGTTGGTTGTTTGACACATTTGTATTCATTTGCCTTGTTTTCAATGTTTTACTCTTTCCTCAATGAAAGTTGATTCATTTAAAATGTCAAACGTGACGCAGATTTGTGTCATTTTATTTTCAATAATTGGTTTGACTCTTTATCCTGTGCTCTGCACCGATACTGAGAATGAAGCAGAAATTCAAGTGGATGGTGGAACTATAGAAACAAAAACAATGGTTGAAGATGATGTTATGATTCTGAATCGAGATAATTTTGATCTGCATGTTTCAAGCAAAGATATTATTCTTGTGGAATTCTATGCTCCTTGGTAATAAATACCTTTATCATTTATTTTAAATTAGTAATTCATTTATATTAAAATTAGTCTTCATTGAAGAATAAACTATTTTAACAGCATAGTTCTCCACAAAGATTGGTCATCTGTACTCTACAAAGTCCTCGGAAGATTTTTTTTACATTCTGAGTATCACATAATGTATTGTAAAAGAAAGGAATACATTTAACTTGATTTTGTAACAATTCCTTTGGCATGTAAGGCTGACGTAGCGAGAGATTTCTCAGGACGTATAGGGTGCAATGTTAGAAATCAAGCGGTTGTTAATCGCATTTAGCGACCAAAAATTTCGATTTGACGCCTGGATTTGTAACCTTAGTGGTCAAATTGGACCCCTATAGTTTGAAATCACATAAAAGCTTTCCTTTCTTGATGCCTTGTAATGATGATCAGTGAGTGACTTGCCCGAAGGTTAAGTTTGTCGAAGTAACATCCAGCAGCAACCAATTTCGCCTTTAAAAAATCATTTTCTCTTTGGCACATTTCGGTATAGTTATTTTAGATTATCAGGGTTGGCTTCCGGTTTTCGCTCTGCCAGTGGTAGAAACTGGCTATATACGGTAAAAATTGGCAGAAACTAAAAAAAGAAACATCTTTATAACTTTAATAATTACTAAATGACATTTGAGCAAGTAAACTAAACATATAACTTCATTTCACATTTAAAAAATTCGATATTATACTTGATAATTTAATGGAAAAAGTTGAATTACAACACTGACATTTTTGAAACAAAGTAATGTTTATCATAATTGAAATTTCTACGCATTACATATTTTAACTTTGTAACTAACAAACTTTTCAGTTTTTTGTTTGTAAATACTGGAAAATTCAAAAGCATGTTGTGTAAGTCTTGACATAATGGAATGAAGCTACTTTCAAATAGTTTCTTGCTTGTACCTTGACAGCAATGCTAACTGGATTTGCTAGGCTTGCGAGAATCTTCAAAATTTTCTCATTGGTGCACAATTAGTTGAGAAATTGTTTAGGTTTTGAAACTGCATCCTAACTTATTTATTGTTACAGACTACTGCAGAGTGCAAACAATGCAACATTTGATTTTAAATGGCGTTAATATTGTAAATAAATTGTACTCTGGTTAACACTTACAGGGGTCTGGCCAGAGGAAATTCGGGTCTGTTAACGGACCCTTCACAAAAATACGATCAAGCAAAACGGACCCTTCACAAAAATACGATCGAGCAAAACGGACCCTTCACAAAAATCCCATCAAGCAAAAAGAACCTTTCACAAAATACTAAACAAACAAAACGGACATTCCACACATTATTCATTCAAGAAGCAAATCTGAAATCAAAATAAGGCATAGCATAAGCCCATAACTTTTGAGTCTTTTCTGAAGTTAAAAGAAGCCAATTGCTTATCGGACAATTTAGGGAAAAAAGTCCGCACTTCCTGCCTGCCATACTTTGGGCTCCTTAATGTGTAGCACTTTTTGTTGGTTTCTTTTAAAGAAATTAACAACTTAAAAAGGGTAGTTTTGCTTTACTAGTTCTGCTTGTTTGTTTTATCATATATGCAAATCACAGTGGCTTGCTGTGATGTTGCTGTTATAGATTTCTATGTTAATGCAGAGTAAGGATTTTTCTCCCTGCTCTTCAACTTAAACAAAAAGGAAATAATAATTATAGCAATTATCTGTGAATTGAATTTAGAACTGCAAACAGATAGCTAGGGTTGGAGAAAAAAATTGGATTGCTTCTAGTAGAGCGATCGGCTATTTAAAATTATCGCCATCTGACCTCTTTGGTACAGCGTTTTGACCTTATTTTGGCATAAAATTGTCTCGATTTTTTTATGCTTACAAGGGTGGTGTTTTGGTTATATTCAGGAATTAATGTATTTTTTCGTCTGTTAATATTGGAGTTTCGGTATTGTCTGTTTTGTTACGTCTCCCTACCGAATTTTTTCCTCCGAATTTTCAGCGAATATGTCGGTGATTAATGACATTCATCATATAAACGTGATGAAATGTAACTCTAAAATTATTTGACTTTAATAAATTATTAATTTACCGTTTTTTTCTTCTGATGCTTTTATTTTGAATTATGTGATCTCTGCATCCGATATGAAAATCAAATTTTACTTATTTTCAAGCTAATTACTCTTTATTAGGAGGCAAATAAATGAAAATTCGCTTTATTTTTTGTTCAGATCACTATTTTAAATTTTTTAAAGCAAAATTAACTGATCTTTTGTGAGTCTTGAAATGTTAAATGCTGAATGGATCGTTTCATTTTTTTTTTGCATTAATTGTGTTAACAGACAAAAAAAAAATGTTTATAATAGACCTTTAAAATGCAATTGAAAAAAAAAATTACCAAATAAATTCGTTTATTTTCCATTCTTATGCTTTTGATGCCATCACTTTGAAAACTGCAATCTCTTTGCATCCGCTACAGGAATCGGATTTTTCACATTTTTGATGTTTAATACGCTTTTTTAAGAGAAAAATAAATGAAATGTGTCTTTATTTTTTGTTAAATTCAAAAAGATTTTTTTTTTTTTCAAAAGTGTTTGATTTTCACAAAATTATTTGATTTTTCACAAAATGATTCAGTTTTTCACAAAAAAAGGACCCTGTGAAAAATTCTGGACAGACCCCTGACTTAATCATTATTCCTACGTATTCTCAATTGTATGTCATTAATTATTTTAAAGCCATTTTTTGAGTTTCTGCCATAAAAGTGGCAGAAAGGGGTTTCTGCCATGTCAGTTTTAACCAATTTCTACCAGTAGTTTTTACCGCCTTGGCAGAAACCTGCCAACCCAAGACCCAAGTGATTATATTCCCCACGACATATTGTTTTTCTGTAACTAGTGTTATTTGCCAACACTGTAGAATATAAGTTTTATTATATTGTCGTGTTCGGCTTACTCGCTAAAATCAAATTTTTCTTTTTGATGTATTTAGTATTCCACTTAAACCTAATTAAGGTAAACGTATTTTACAAATGTGCTATCAGCAATGGGCTGTGTAACGTACAGCAATTTTTATTGATAGTCTGTTTAGAGATTTTTAAAAAACTTTATTAAAATACTTAATTCATTAAAATCGGCACTTAGTTGTTTGTTCTCACGCTTTGAAACTTATATTAGGTGCCATCATGACGCTTTGATTTGAATGTTTATATTTCTAACACTGGTAGGGGGGTATCAAATAGGTTGAGAGAGAAAAAATTCAGTACTTGGAGTTGTATATAGAAGCAGTAAGAATCTTATTTCTGATTTTATGTAACCAATAGAAATTCTTTGCTGCAAAAACTTTAAGTAATTGAGAACAATCTTTTAAACAAAGAGAGAGAGAGACAAAAAATAAATAAATAAATAAAATCATTGTGGAAGATAATTTTGAGTTTCAAGGACCCCAGAGAGATTTTCCTTTCCTATGTCACTGAAGTGGTTTGAAAACAATTGACATTATTTTTACAGTAAAAAATCGAATATTGTGGGTGGGGAAATCTGTTTTTTCTAAGCATAGCATTGTTATTGCACTAATATGTTAAGCACTGTAATGTGTTACATTTTTTAAACTGAAATACCTGGTTCATTTAAATTAACTTTTGTAATTTAGTCAATGTGATTTTGTCTCTTCTTTTCACTAACTTCAAAAATTTCAAAAGCCCCTAACTATTAATATTTTTTAGCAAAATCCCTGTTGTTGCTGTCTTGTCCATGGATAGAGAATTTGGAAGTCAAATAAGGCCATGAGCTGTCCAGACTGTCTCAGTCGGCTATCTGAAGACAATTGTCTGAATAAAGGTCTCTGAAATGCCTCTAGAAATATTTTATTAACCACCCAGAAAGAGACCCTCTGACCAAATGAACTAAATTTGAAATCTATTCCATTTGGCCCCAATCTCCTTCCTATATATTGTTTCCGGGTGACGTTGTATAGGAAAATTGTTAGGGATAGCGCTAAGCATTCACCACCTAACCAAATGCGATAAAATAAAAAATTCGGCGACTGAGATTCTGATTTGGCAAACAAAAAATTGAGAAATTTCCACTGAGGAAAAACATAATTAAAATTCTTTGACTAAGACTTTCGAAATTTGGTTTAAAATTTTTAAAACTTTTCTAATTTACTTGCTGACAAATTAAAATTCTTAGCATCCCTGATTGTTCTAAAGTTTTTTTAGCTAATTAGAATTTATATTGTTTTATCCCTTTCTGTTAAACTCAAAACTCCTATTTTGTAGGTGTGGGCATTGTAAAACTCTTGCTCCAGAATATGCTCAAGCAGCAACAATGTTGAAAAATGAAGATCCTCCAGTTCCTTCGGCTAAAGTAGACGCTACCATTGAAACTGAGCTTGCTAAAAAGTATGAAGTTACAGGATTTCCCACTTTATTGATCTTTAAAAAGGGGCAAAAAATTCTGTATGATGGACCTCGAACTGCAATGGGTACGACTTTTCCATGTATTTTTTACTAAAGTTTTATTCTATTTAGTTTTTAGAGAAAGAACTGTGTGCAGTCGCAATTGTTTCATGTAAAATTAAAGCTCCATGTGCTGTTCTAATATCCCAGATTTATCTCTCCGTCTTCTTGTAATGGATGATGTGAGAAATTAGATAATCATTCTCTTTTTACCTTTTTAGAAACATTGAATCGCATTGCACAGCAAGCAAATATTTTTTTATAAGTAAAGGAACGGCAATAAATTTTCAAACAGTATTCTTTTTTATTATGCAACAGGACACTACTAAGTACCAAGTATTTACTTAGAGGGATTAAGACCACAAGAAACTTATATCTTCCGCACTCGTTGGAACTAACAATAAAAAAACAGGCAATTTTTCAGAGGTTATAAATTTTGGATTTTAGAAAGTTTTATTTCATGTATGTAAAGCACTTAAATTTTTCACATTAGTTGTATCCAAAACTGATTTGCTCTTCAGCCCCAAATATCAATTCTAGATAAGTTTCAGGATAAGATCATGAGCATTATACAAAAAAGAGCAACAAGAATAAATTGAGTTAAATAATATCAAAAACATCATTTGGACATTTAATGCACCAAATAAGCTGAGGTTAAAAAACTGGTTATGTATGGTCACTTCATCACCTTACATATTAAATCTTCTGCATTATGCATGACTTGACAAACAAATAGCTTAGGATGCTACAGACTGGTTCAGATATTCTGCAAGCTGCAGTGATGATGCCTATACTGAAACATATCAATTGGGCAGCATAGCTAGTAACAAAGCCAATAGGATGCTTGGGTTTATTAATAGATCTATTTCAAAAAAATCTAAAAAGGTTCTTCTGCCTCTATATAGAAGTTTGGTAAGACCTCATTTGGAGTATGCTGTTCAGTTTTGGTCTCCTTATCTGAAGAAAGATATTAATGTATTAGAAAGGGTACAAAGAAGGGCTACAAGGTTAGTAAACGGATTTTCTAATCTAGACTATGATTCTAGACTTAAAATGCTTAATATGTATAGTCTTGAGCAAAGGAGAACAAGAGGGGACACGATTCAGTTATTTAAATTTATTAAAATGAATGATGTTGCAGGGTTGGATTTTTGCACGGAAAGCAGCACAAGGGGTCATTGTTTTAAGCTGTTTAAACCTCAGGCTAACCTGGAAATTCAAAAAAATTACTACTTTAGCAGGGTAGTGGGAACTTGGAACAGTTTACCGGAAGAGACGGTAAGGAGCAATGGAGTTGATAGCTTTAAGAGGGCAATTGATCTTCATTTGGGTCTTTAATTTGACTAGGACCAGCCAAGTTGGGCCCAGAGCCTGCTGCTGGTCGTCGCATTTGTATTCAATACTAAAACTTCAATATGTGCCACAACCAAAGCTTCGGCCACTATCTAGGTAAAGCTTCTGTATTTAGCTCTTCTTGCCATTTTTATTTTGGAGATTCGAGGCATTAAAGTTTGACAAATGTCATTATCAAACTTATGTAAAGAAGGAGAGGGATATTTCAAGGCATAACATACCTTCTAAAGTTGATTCGAATTAATTTATTTGAAAAGTTGTAAGAAATTTAGTATTTTTGTACAATTTTCATTGAAATTAAATGGTTAATGGGCTCCTTTACTACAGACCACTGAATTATTTAGATAAAGTCAATTTTGAAGTTGCAGTTTTTATTTTTTTGTACATTTCAAAAGTTTTGTTTTGCAACAAATCCTTGGTGATGAGGAAAAAATGAAATTTTATTGGAAATTTATTTCTTAATTCAGTAATCTCTCCTATTTCTCACACATAGCTAGCTGTATTACAAAAATAATCAAAACGTGAATCACTTAAATTTAAATTGTATGAATTTTTCAATTTGCGCTGAAGGAAGTTAAATTTGTAAAATGCTTACCTTAACTATACAGTCAGCATGAAGGTAGGCATTTTAAATTAGTGTTCATACTATTGATATTAATTATAAATTTTGAATGACATCTTTTCTCCCAAAAGACTGGAACACAGGTTAAAAATGAAAATTTCTCTTTTCTTACATCTCATTCTGAAGATCACATAGAACATATTTAACTTTCACCCCCCCCCCCCCCAAATCCAAAGTTATTTTTTATTATAAAGAAAAGATTGTGAATGTTGAAAATTATCTCTTATTATTTCTATCATTAAGCAGATAAGCAGAGGAACTCCATTGGCATGTGTGCTAGTTATTAAACAGAATATTTCCTTTCTTTTTTAATTAATTTTTTTAAGCTATAGATTTTATACAAGTTAAGGAAAAAATAAGGAGGGATTAAATTTTTATTTCCTTATTATTATAAGAAACTTTCTTGTTTAAATGTTTTCATTGTTTTCGAAAATATTTTTTGAGTTGACTTTTAATTTGTTTATAATTTGAAGGTATTGTCGAATACATGAAAGAACGATCCGATCCTAATTGGAAACCTCCTCCAGAAGCCGTAATAACATTGACAAGTGAAAATTTTTCTTCTGTTGTTGAAAATGAAAAATTGATTTTAGTTGAATTTTATGCTCCTTGGTAAGTCAAAATTTGTTTTAATTCTTCTTGAAAAGCAAATAATGTATTTTAGAAATTTTTTTCTTTAAGAAAAAAAAATGACTAGTATAAAAACTGAAACATTTGAAGTCTAAAAAATTTGGGGAATTTACCTGGAAGTGGATACTTGTTTTAGATATATGAGGAGAACATTTCAGTTGCAATGATTAATGAATGATAATAAGTATTGCTTTTTATAATTGATGGGGCAATTTTCTAAATTCCTGAGAAATAGTAAGATCTAAGTTCATTGAAGTTTCAGTGTGAAAAAAAAAATATTTTTTTCTTGAAATGTTGCACTTGTTTCAGGTTTAAATGTCAGCAAAAGTATATTAAATAGAGATGGACAGAAGCTTCGGCCGTTTCACCGAAGCTTCGGTCTGGCCAGGGCCGGATTAACCCCTGTGGTTAAGGGAAGCTCAGTCTCATTTTGGGGCCCTCCGCTTTTTGTTGTGGGGAAAATGTCTAAAAATATTTGGCAAATTTACAATCTAAATGAAAAAAAAACTCTTAAAGTACAATATAGCACAGTTGAGACAAATTATATTGAACCAGCTCTCTTAAAAGAATAAGAGAGTCTTTCATATAAAAGTCGAAACTTGAATTTTTTTGTAGCTTTTCAGTCATTTTTGGGCCCCCTAAAAATTTGGAGGGGAAGCTCAAGCTTCCCGAGCCTTTTGGGTAATCAGGCCCTGGGTCTGGCCAAAGCATGAGATGTGATTAGGCCGCTTCAGCCTATAATAATTAACTAGCTGCCATGGCAGCTAGATTAGCTTCATGTGGCATGTTGATGCATAATGTACCCCCCCCCCCCTCCCCCAACTTTCACCTCATTCTGGTGCTATATATTATTTGATAAAAATTTAATGTTCATAAGATTTCAAGACATACTACGCACGTGACCCGCTAATGCCCCTAGCAGCTAGCTGCGTGGTCCGGCGTTTCCGGGAGCTTCGCCCCTTTGAAGTAGTAAAGAAAGTTTCAACAAACTACTCGCTGCCAAGGCTGTTCGCTAACAGGCGTTTCACGCTTTTACTTTTTTCCTGCATCAAAAAATCACTCGCATTATTGAAATGCTTCGAGCTTCAGCTCGCTCAAGGGAAAGAAGCAGACATAGATTGATACTCAGTTTTTAAGATAGTAGATGGCTTCTCAACTAATTTATATTTCAAAAAATTACAAGTAGCTAGCAATAAAAGTACTTTGTACGTGGCCTGCTAATGAGTTTCAGGTTTGATTTAGCTAAGCCTTTATTCTAAATTCTCATTATCATTATTTTTGCTGTTTCATATCAGCCACGTTTTGTAATCATGGATTTCACATTTAATCATTTAGGACAAATCGCTTTAAATTTGACTACTTATAAATTGATATCTTCGTTAATTAAAATCGTATAATTATACAAATTAAAACTAATGAAGCCTAAAAAATTACCAATCTATAGGTACCTGGTTCGACTTTCAGATCATTGGCGTTCAGGAGAAAGAAGCATGACATAGATAGAAACAAAAAAAGAAAGAAAGATTGAAAGATACTCAGTTTTTAATATAAGTAGACATTGTAAATTTTCATTTTACAAGTATAATTACATAAAATATTGTTCTTTAAGCGGTACACAGACCTCATTTTTCTTGCATGCCGGCTAATGCGGGGTAATACGGTATATTTCTCATTTATGTGATTTTAGTTAAAAAAGACTTGTTATAAAGCACAATAGAAAAGTAATTTAAGAGCAGAAGCCTGTAAAATTAATTCTTTAATTATTTTGATTTTTCAAATACGATTTTACAATGTGTGTGTTATCACTTTCTCGTTGCATAATAGATGCTGCTGCCTTTATATTTTATTCGGTGCAATAATCATGTTTTAGACCACAATATATACTATTTTTTCAAATATTTATTTAGGTGCGGTCATTGTAAACAGTTAGCTCCAGAATATGAAAGGGCTGCAAAGTTTTTGAAAGGATTGCCTACACCAATACCACTTGCAAAAGTTGATGGGACTGCTGAAAAAGATCTTGCTGAAAAGTATGATGCAAGAGGATGGCCCACACTTATTATCTTCCGTGAAGGGAAAAAATATGAGTATAATGGTCCCAGGGATGAATCAGGTTGGGATTTTCATATATATTTGTTAAAAATGTATATATACTAGTAGGGCTCGAAAATTATATTGCCCGACATGCCCGGGGCATGTAACAGTGTTTCTTTCAGGCATCTCTCCGGGGGGGCAGTGCCCCCCCGGAGGTGACCAACTGCCCCCCCGGAGAAATTTTCGGGTTGCACTATAGCGTAAAGATTAATTTTTTTATTAAGGAAGTTATAGAAAATTCTGAAATGTATCAAGGAGTTTCGAACTGAATAGAATCCATTTTGTCATTATCAATGGAAATGCTTATTTTCGCTTCTCTTTTATGTGAGAAATAGCATGGCGCCATCAACGTTCTCTTTTCGAAATAAATGTCTGGCAACGCAAAACCATCTCGCATCTACATGTGTCCACAGCAATGCAACGAGTGCTTGTAGCCCAATGCCTTAGGGGGCTATCTTCTGTAGTACTTACCAGGCATTTCTTACGTATACAATGGAGCACTTAACTTTCCCTCCTTTGCAGATTGGAACCCTCGGAGAAAGCGATCAAGTAATGGTGTAATATGAGACGCTTCTTTCATTCACTGGAAGGAAAGCCTGATGGAAAGCGGTCAGTAGACACTGACCGAAAGATACAACGAAGGGAAGGAGATCCTATCACTTCGTATCATAAATTTTCTTATCTCGCTTGTCGTACCTACTCCTCTCACTATTTTGTGATTCTCTTTATTCTTGTTTCATCTAACTACTTGCTCGAAGACAAGGATGCTGTAAACCTTTTTTTTTTTTTTAACAAACCTTTATTTCCCCGACGAATCGACGTGGGAAGTCTCAACTGGGATAAACATTTCTGGGAATTAGACAATGATACGAGGGGTCAATCCGATGGGGATGTCCAAAGAAGGTTTTGTCAGAATCATTACAAACTTTAACATACACGGAGCTCTTCATCACCTCAGAAGATTTTACGAGTATACAGGAAGAACGAAATATTTTATTGGTAAGTGTAGTTTTTATTTTATTTTTACGCTCGTTGAAATCAAAATTCATACATAAAAATGATAATAATTGAAGGGTTTGGTGGATGAAGGGGTTGTGTGACATTTTTTGAAAAAAAAAACAGTCGAATTCAATAGCTAAATAGCTTTGAGCAGAAGTGTTATGAAGCAAAAATTTAAATATTTCAACTCAGCTAGAAACCAAGATATGAAGAAATGAAAGTAACATTATAAAAGCTGCTACTGTAAAACTTTGAACCTTAATTACTCGAAAGAAGGATTTTGTTACAGAACAACTTCATCTTCCAAGCCCTTCAGTTTGTACCGATTTCAATTGCTGCTTTAGAAGGAATTTTTATGCTAGTTGCAGAAAAAAAGAGAGAGAGAGAGAGAGAGAGAAAAGAAGCCGGAGGGGGTGGATTTTTGCAGTTTAGTTTGAAAGTGTTTTCAATTTAAATTTTTTTGTTTAATAAATAGCAGAACAAATACTCTCTCTCTCGTTTAGCTGCATATCATTTAAATCACTTGCTTTGCAGACATTATGAAATCAAAATATTTTCTAAAAATGTTCACTTAAAAAAATAACATAAAAACTTTAGTTTTAAAAAATAAATATGAAAAAGTAAGTGCCTTTCCATTTGAACATTTTAAAGCTTAAAGCATGTTTTAAGCTTTTATTTTTTAAATCTTCATTTCCCTCCAAGCATAATTTAAAATGCGAGGTTGTTGGTGCAAATAATTGAATGTAGCAGCTCAAGTAAAATAAAACTTGATGCAGTAACTTAAATGCTACAGATAGAATTATTTTTGCTGGAAAAATTATAAATCATTAAAATTAAAAGTGCACAGTACATAATCAACAATACTATAACTTTTAATTAGTGTTCAACATTCACATTAATAAATATCTTTAATAAATTTTATAATGAAAAATTATTGCAGTAATACTGCATTTCATTATATATATATATATATATATATATATATATATATATATATATATATATATATATATATATATATATATATACATGTGCTATTTATTTATTTATTTCAAGAGAAGGAATTTTCGGTAAATTTTGAGGAATGAAATCTGCGAAACTAAAGAAAAAGTGCTGATGGAATTTTCGATTTGCATTATTTTTGTCAATCGCTTTGAACATTTTTGTTTTGCATTTTTATGTTAAAATTTAAATACTGCCGGGCTAAGAACTTTAGAATTGACAATTGCTTACTGCGTGCATAGTTTGATTTTCAGTGCATATTTTTATTTCCTTAAAAAGAAATTTATACAAAGATCAGATTCATACAAAAATAAACAAATTTATAGATTTTATTAATTTTAAAATATCATTTTATCACAAATTTTGAAAAGTTATTTCAATCACTATGGCGAGGATTTTATAAGAATATTAAGAAGTATAAAAAATGTTCTTTAATTCTATAAAAAAAATCTATATGCTTGATTCTCACTAAGAAGTAAAAAATCAAATAATAGATATATGGTTCATTGGTTACAACACTAACTCTCCAAAGTTTTCAGTGATTAAATTATATTTTAATATTAGGTTAATTTTAAAGCCGAAAATAACTAGCGAGAACTTTAAATTTTGACAACACTATTCAAACATTTGCCGAAAGAAAAGCAAGGAAAGCAAAGTTTTATTGAACTTTCAAAGTAAGGAATAACGCTTTTAATAGTCAAGAAATGTTTTTTTTTTCAAAGGATTTTAAAACACATACATGTGTAATTTATGTAAATATATATATTATTAATTTTGTGAAGTAGTGATAATATTATGCTGATGACTTTAAAAAAAAAATGCTTTAAAGAATGAGCTCCAGCGTCTAATTTGCAAGATGTCCGCAAACTATACTCCAATTTTTGTTGTTAGATTAACAGCTTTATCAACACTAATTTAGACGAAGCTGTTTAAAAAAAATCATAAACTTCTGTGCAAAATTAATTTTAAAGTATTTTAGTATTTTAAGTAAGTGTTTTAAAAATGCCTTTAATTATTCAGATGTGGCCCTACAGGGGGCATATTTGAAAAGGCGTGTAGTAAATCTGAGCACGATTAAAAAATTCTGGAAAAGCTTCATATTTCAATGAATTTTTTTAAATCTGATACATAGTCTATAGAAGGGATAGTTCTTTTCTGTTTCAGATTATAATGTACAATAATTGGATTATTCAGAAAATATTTTTTTCCAAACATAAAACTCTGCTCATTATTAAATTTTAATGTCTCGCAGCATGTTTCGAGCATTGAGTAGATAAGAGCCCATAAGGCTCTAAAGTTTAAAGAAAGTTTTATAACATAAAAATTATTCTTAATATATACTGTTTTTAAGTTTCATATAGAGTAAGATAATTGATTTTAAACTTCTGTTTTCAGTTAAATATATTTTGTCTTTTTATTTCCTGAAACAGTTAGATAACACTGAATAATTGATCAATTATTTAAGAAAAAAAAATAAATAATAATGATAAGAATAATAAATAAAAAATAATAAAAGCACTTAAGTATTTATTAAAAATGACAATAAATTTTCAAAATGATAAAAGAAAATTAATAATCATGAATGTTTGTGACACTTTTTTAACACTTGTAACATCCTGCACTAATACTAATATTACCGAGAGGAAATGGGAATTGTTCACACATCGCACCCTTACTACAAAAGGGCCACAACTCAAAAATTGTAATTTTTGAGTTATGACCGTCATTAGACGTAGTTCACACGTCTCTACCAATCTTCAAAAGAGCCAGAAGTTGCATTGAAAAATCAGCCGCCAGAGGGCATTTATGGCATATTGTTTTTATCAAGATGCATAGGACCCCTTCCACTGAAATGCTATATCTTGGGTTGTCGTCCAGCCGTCGTAGAATAACGTGCGTAACTAACGATCATAGTTTGAGATGAATCGGTCTTTATATTGACAATTCAAAAATACTAAAATGTGCCTAGTCAGCCCTGGAACATTTTTTTGCAATTCCTGGAAAACGTAGTTTTTTGAGTTGTGGCACTTTTGTAGCAAGGGTGCGACATGTGCAATTAGATGCTGTATTCACAAGTGCCCAGGGTTCGTAAATATCGTGATGTTTTCGAAAATATCAAAAATATCCGATATTTTGATATATATATCCGATATTTTCAATGCGCGCAAGCTCAATTCTTTAAATAGTAACTACATCCACAAATCAATGTTATTTTTTTCCTTAAATAAGTATTATTACAGTACAGACTAAAAATTAATGTTTCTTTCAATATTTCTCTACATAAATATACATTAAAATTTACATACAATGAAATGTTATGCAGCCATTTTTGCTGAAATGTAATAGTTTAATTGTGAATAATAGTGAAATGTAATAGTGTATGTTGGCTACTATACTGGATATTGACTATTATGTTCATATAAAAAAAAATTACAGTATCATATACATAAATATCAACTATCATGTAAAATCAAAACCAAAACATGAAAACCTATTAATAACCGTACATTATATTAGTGTAATTGATTATTACGATCGGTAATATTTATATGTATTTTTTCATTTATACCATAACATTAAGTGACTTTACTTTAGTATTAGCTGTTTCACTTATTTTTCCTTTGTTAGCTATTTTAACAAAAATAAAACATCTGTTGTTTAGCACTAGCACACATTGTACAAACATTAGACACATTTCCATATTCTGATTTCCTTTTCATTTTTAACTAGGTATTTTTCATCTCTATTCAAGTTGTTTTGTAACTTTTAACTTTATTATCAGAAAATAAAAAAAGGAATATCACATTATTACATCATACTAAAGATGACATCATTAAAATGATGAAGACAATTTTTCTATTGAAAATATCGCATTTCAAAAAATAAATATCGAAAATATCAAAATATCGTGATATTTTCAGAATAAATATCGGATATATATCATGATATATATCGACTGATATATATCGGCGAACCCTGCAAGTGCCACATCAATTTATATATATATATATATATATATTTTTTTTTTTTCAAAGCCATTATTGTATTTTTAAAAGTGAATTCAATTAGCAAATTGGCATATTATATTTTGTGTCTGAGGTGGCAAAAATTAGTGCAGATAGTTTTCATTTACTGAACAATTACAGCATATTTTTGGAATGATTATTTTTCTGCTTGATATCGTGTGTTACATTTTTTTTAAATCTTAAATTCATTCAAAATTATAATTTTCACAGGCTTTTGGTTGATTAGCAATTCAATGAAAAGAACGATAACATCGTATTTTAATGCTAACACAGCGTCCGAAAAAAAGTCTAAGGTCGAAAGAGGATCCAGCTCCTATGAAACTACAGGCACTGATAAGCCAGTTCGACACTATAATAAACAATGGGAACAGAAATACAAGTGGCTGCAATACAGTGAAGAAAAAGGTGGTGCAATTTGCAAATTATGCCAAACCTTTATGAAAAATGATCTACAAGTTCTCCAAAAAACAGGTGGAGTTTTTATAACTGTACCATTTGTATCCTATAAAAATGCATTAGGGAAAAATGGGAAATTTGAAAAACATGAACATTCTTCAGCTCATACTGTCAGTGTAGAAATGGAAAATCTTAGGTTGCAAGCCATGAAAAACCCCATTGATACTCAAATTCTTCGTCAAAGTGAAAATGAAAGAGACTTAAATCGAAAATGTCTAAAGTTTCTTTTGAGAGGATTATACTATTTAGTGAAAGAAGAAGTAGCTCATACTACAAAATATGAGAGTTTAATCGAGAACATTCTTGACAAATTAAATGAGGATTTTAAGGCATGGAGAGAAAGACAGAGTGAACGATCGAACTACTCTAGCAAAGATACTGCTTGTGAATTGGTGGTATGTATCAGTGAGGTATTGAGAGATGGGTTAAAAGAAACTTTAAAAAATAAGTGTTTCTCCCTTTTAGCCGATGAAAGCACCTCTTTGAGAAATGAATCTGAGTTAAGCATTATGGTAAGAATTATGGAAGAAAATGTTTCTGTCGAAAAATTTCTAACTATAGTCAAAATACCTGACGCAAGGGCAGAAACCATTGCAGACGCAATCCATAAGGAGATGACTGCATTTGATTTAAATTATGACAACCTGATCGCCTTTGGATTTGATGGAGCTTCAAATATGGCAGGAAGGGTTGGAGGTGTCAGAAAAAAGCTGTCAGAGAAAGCTGATAGAGACGTTTTGTACATACATTGCAAAGCTCACATATTGTCTCTCGCAGCAGCTTTTTGCAGAAACAGAAGCCAAAAGGTAAAACGATTTTTTTACGTTTTGAAAGATATTTATAAGTTGTTTAGAAAGTCACCAAAAAGAGAAAATGTCCTTCATGAAATTCAAGTCATAATAAATGACCCAGTACTTAAAATACCAGAATGCATTGAAGTCCGATGGCTATCCCATTATAGAATAGTGAATGCTGTATTTAAATGCTACAAGTCTATTCTGATTGCTTGCGAGCATATCCACAAGGAAGGGGCTGACCTTTCTTCACTGGCAGGAGGGATACTACTTGAAGTACGAAACCAAAGTTTTTACATAACATGTTTTATAATGAATGAGCTTCTTAGTGCGCTATCAAACCTTAGCACAACATTGCAAAAGAAGAGCTTGCATATGGCTCAAGTCATCCCTTTAATAACTTCGACGAAACTGCATTTACTAGACATTGCTGAACAGTGTGGTGATTCAAGGAGTGACTTACAAAAAAATGTGCAGAAAGAAATGGCTCAATTTCTTGAACATGAAGTACATTTAGTAAAAGACGAAAATTCTGAGAACACTTTCAAGGACTTACAAAAATATTGCGAAAATGTGGTGGAAGAAGTTGAGAACAGATTCAACGATAAGTCGATAGAAGTTATGAAATTTTCAAGTCACTTTGAAAATTTTCGTAATTTACAAAATTTACAAGATGGAGACATTAAGCAGTTTTGTGCCAGTTTTCCAACTCTTAATGTGGAAGCTGTAATAGCCGACTTCAAATCGTATCGATTTTTCATAAAGGCAATGATGGACAGCGGCGAGTTTAATGCAGAAGACAGTCCACTCGAGAAAATTTTATCTGCTCACATAGGATATTGTGAGTTGCGAAAGTTATGTGAAACATTGCTTGTGATACCTGTCACAACCGCTTCTGTGGAAAGGTCTTTTAGTACAATGAACAGGATCATGAACAAAATGAGATGTAGAATGCTTCCCGAGACATTAATTCACTGCATGATTATTAGCATAGAAGGCCCTAAAAGTCCATCTGAGCTTTTTTTGGACAAAGTGGTAGATCAGTATGCAACGAAAAAAAGTCGCCGTATCCGACTTCTTTAAATCGTAATACTTTTGTAACTTATGTTTTTATTAATTTATTTTTTATTTAATCTTTAATCAGTTAATCATTTTAATCTTTGTCATGGAGTTACATTCAAGTTCATATGTTTATACGCAATCGCCTATTTTAGCACCTTTTGAGTTTAGTGTATTTGAATGCATAAAAATCTCAATTTTCAATATCTAGTAAATTACCGAGTTTTCCTTATGATTTTTCTAAAGATATTCTTTAGAAGTTTGTAGGGATATTTTCCGCTTTTTCAATGATATTAAATGAAAAAAGACAATGTTTAGTAAAACAAGACTCCACGGTAACTCATTTCAGTGAAAGAAATTAAAGTGCATACCACACTTTTTGGATAAATATTTGCTTAATATGTATTTATAGTCTTAGTAGCAAAATAAAAACTAAGAAGATATTTTTATTCTGATCTGTTTCACAACGTTAGTAAAACAGAAAAGCATATATATATATATTTTAGCGCATATTGTTTAATTTTAGGGCATATGTGCATGCATAGTTTCATGATTTTTAGAGTATATAATCTGGACTCTGATCATTATCTTTGTTTTTTTATTCTATGAAGCACAAGAAAATAAGTTCTTTTTTTTCTTTTTCACTACTTGCATTTTGTATGCTATTGCATGTTAGTGTCAGTTTTAGGAATTATAAGATAACTTAATAACTCAAAATAAGGCATCTTAAGTAATAATTTAATAAATATTTGTTTCTGTAAATGCGCTTAAGTGTATATTTTTTATAGGATATGTTTTTTGATATTAAAAAAAAAGAAAGAAAGAAGCAGCAGTGGCAGTACAGGCCGACACAAACTCTATTTTTATTGAATAACAAAAACTTATAATGTTGAACTGGTTAATGCTGAATCGATTAATAAACTGCATTAAATGAAAATTAATTTCATTACTTATTTCACTATACCTTCAAAATTATAAGCTTATGTTATTCAATATAAGTGTTGCTTCCATCGGCCAAGCCCGCAACTAGATTTCTTTCTTTTTTTTTTTTTTTTATATTTTTCACTAAAAATGTTTATTGTGCATAATATTGCAGTGCTGTCAGTCTGTTGCATTTTTACTAATACTATGAAGTAGTTCTAGAACTTATTTAAAACCAAGAGTAATTTTAACTCTTATATCTTCCGTCCGGCCGTTGGTGCATACAAGATTTTTTCAGATGGGCAAACCAAACATATAGGTTAAATTCACAAATTGCAACTGTTTAATTATTCAGAGCAGGTATTTTTTTTCTTGGGGGAGAGGGGGGCAGTCAACTTCTTAAAGACGCCCTTGACTTTTCCAAACTCTCAAAAAAACCCAGCCCCCTTAAACACTACCTTACCATTGCCCCCCCACAATTTTATTGTGCCCCCCCGGAGCAAAAGGTCTGAAAGAAACACTGGCATGTAAAATTTCTGATCGGGCATGAATCTTCAACCCTTACATGCCCAGCTGGCCATGTAATTTTACGATCAAATTTTTCTTCCCTAAAGTTTATTAATTCGTATTTTGGAAAAAAATTACCATATATGTTAAGATTAAAATAATTCTTAATTCAGATACAAAACTGCTGATTTAATATTTTGTCTGATTAACATGTTGACTGCCCAAGTAGGAGATAATGATAATTTATAGCACATCATTTTAGCTGACAGAATAGAATTTGAGTTAGCTTGTATGTGATTTGCTGTTTTCCTCCAGATTAGAATTTGTCTTTCACAATGACATTAATATGGATATTTGACTTCTGAGGAGATAAAAGTAAAAGCTAATTGACAGGTATTGTTTTTAGCCCAGCTCATATGCTACGTATGTTTTGTAGCTTGGCAATCAACGTCTTAACACTGTACTACAAATTCAAATGTTTTTATTTATAAACAACAAAAATAAAATGGGAATGTAAAAATTTTATTCTGGCATGTACATGCCCGGCAGGGCATGTAAAATTTTAAAGATTTTTCGAGCCCTGTATACTAGTGGATATGCCTGGCGTCGCACAGGTTAAAATGCAACATGCGAAACCCATGAGGGTATTTTTTGTGACAACGTGGTAAAAAATTAGGGATTTTATGTGGAAGTTTCAACTAAAATTGAAATAAAAAAAGAACTGCTAGTCAGATTTTTTCCTAATTCATGCTGGAAAAATCGAGGTTAGAGAAAAAAAAATCTGGTATGGACCCCACACTACTTCCTTTTACGTGTAAATTTCTTAGTAGTTGCCTTAAGTGTTAAAAAAAGTGCTTGGAGTGAGCAAGGTAACAATTCAAATGTTTACTTCCCCAATCTGCCACGAAACAATGCAAAAAATATTTTACAATGACTCATTTTCTAAATATTACCCATTTTAACATGATTCAGTGAATTTTTCGCAAAATATCGCCAATAGCGCCAAATTGAATCCAAATTCGAAAAAAATCATTTTTTCGCGAAATCTGTCGCTAAATTGGCGATATGTCTCCACGTTGGCTGCAAACGGCGATCAAAAGCTTGGCGATATATCGCCAAGTGGTCGCGCCAAATCATATCATTTAATTTGCATTGAAATTAACATTGATTTACCCACAAAAAAAGAGTAAAAGAACCCCTTGGGAAAATTAAAATGCAACCACAAGGGGAGATGCACAACTAGACCTCCCTCAGAGCCAACATACCAAACTAGAAGCTTCTACGGCAAACAGTTTTTGAGTTAGGCGACATACATACATACGCACATACAAATACGCACATTCATACGCACATACATACGTACATACGGATGGCACGAGAAAACTCGTCGTAATTAACTCGTGGATGGTCGAAAAGGATTTTTCTGCTATTTTATGTTGGTAGGTACATATCAGAGACGTGCCGTCTGGGTAGGCAAGGTAGGCAGTGCCTACCCATGAAGAAAACACACCAATTTTTTAATTTCATTAAATAGCATATAATGCGCTGATTGAAAAATATTAAGGCATTAAACAGTGAATATAGCAGAAAAAACACGGAAATTTTCATTTTTCTTCCTTAAAAAAGCATCGACTACCGCTGCTTTTCGACCACTGTATCTATACCATGCGTCGTTTCAGGAAGTGCACGTGCCCTTCACTTTTCTCCCCTAATGTTCGAAAAGCGGCGAAGAAAGGCTGTCCGAAAAGTGCCTTTGCGGTTTCTTTCTGTTCTCCGCCGAAACTTGACTGCGTCATGCGCAGAACCATGCCTGTGGAGTCTGTGACGTTTCTACGGTCTAGACGTCTTGACGCCGTCTTTTGTACAGTACTGTTGAATACTTGCAGTTTGCTATCTCTATTTCGTGTTTTTTTTTTTCATGAAATATATTAATTTTCAAATGATTAGTGTGTTTATTTGTATCCCGCTTTTTCGTAGGATTAAGTTAAAACTGTATCCAATATGGATATGAGATAGTTTTTTAATCATATACATATATGCAGGCGAATATTTTTGCATATACGTATATAATTTGTATAATAAGTATCACATTATTTTATTGCTTTTTACATTTCATGCGTTTTAAATGATATTTATTATTCCACAAATCTTCGCATCTGCCTACCCTAGGCATTCATTGACGGCACGTGCCTGGAGCCTACATACCAAGCTAGAAGCTTCTACGGCATATAGTGTTTGAGTTATGCAACCCACATACATACATACAGACGTCAGAAGAAAACTCTTCGTAATTAACTCGGGGATGGTTGAAAAGGATTTTTTGGCTGCTTATATGTTGGTAGGTACATATGCACGTGCTGACAGGTCGAAAAAACTACTGAACATGCATTCAGGGGTGAGTAAAATCAAAATTTAGACTCAAATTTGAGTGATTTTTTTTCGCAATCACAATACTTCCTTTACTACGTAAAAGGAAGTAATAATTTAATCCTTTCACAAATTCATATTCAAATTAAAAAATAATATCAGTTCTATACTGGTGTGGCAAGCACAGAAATCTTACCTGCACTTTTTATCAAAATTGAATTTTTGTCACCTGGTAAATATTTGTAACATATATTACCTAAATACATTGTTTTACACTGGCCCGTGCCCAGGATTTCGTAAAGGGAGGGGTTTTCATGCTTTTTCATCCTTATTTGCATTGTTAGGAAAACATACCAGTGTTTCAGTTTGGGACATCGCAGGGGCGTCACAACATTCCCCCCTCCTACGAAGCCTTAATTTTAAATTGTGTTACCAATCCAGTATGGTATTTTATATACAAAAGATTATATAAAATATCGTACTGAGATTGATAAAATATACATGCAATGATTTTTATGATACCCTTCCCTTCAGAAGAGAAATTTTGCATGCGCTAGTGACTGCAATAGGATGAAAATTTACACAACTTGACGTCTAGAGGCTGTGCGGGTTTTAAAGTTTGGTAGATTTCTAGGCCATAAAATAACAATTTTAGTTTTGATTTATTAAAACATAATAGGGATGCAAACAAATTAATAGAAAACATAATAGCAGTTTTTCACTTTTATTTTACCCAACTATAGATGACAAAAATACTGAATATTAAAATGTATGTAATGAGAACGATATTATAGTAGAAACTGAGAAATTATTTCCAAAACTGTGTAGTAGCTCTGATAAATTTGTAATATGTTTTAAAAATTTAGAATATAAAATTAATTTAAAATCTTTTTAATTTTATAAATATTCATTCAGTCTATTTCTCAGCAACTCAACTTAGTTTTTTTTTTTTTTTTTTTTTCAAAATTAACTTTGAAAATGTTTTAAATAAATAAAGCGTTTCACACAGAATTTTATATTAAATATAATTTACATCAAACGTGCATTTTCTTCATTTGGCTTATTATTTTTTCCCCAATAGGAGGGGTTTAACCCCCAAAACCCACCCCTTGAGGACGGCCCTGGTTTTGCAGACACTTGTAAACAGGAAATATTAAAATAAAATTTCTGAAAAACTGGTATCTAAATGGAATACATAGAAGCATAAAACTTTGAAAGGTGATTCCTATTTTTGAGCTCAGCTGCAAATACCATTTTTCTGCTTAGCGTGGCAGTATAGATCATTTTTTCAGTATTAATAAACTGTTTAATTTTGTAAAAATATTAACAAACTGTAGAAAGACAACTCACCATAAACCACCATGTTTCTCTCATCTCGGACACCTGGAATTTAATGGATTGTTTTTGAAAAGAAGTTTGCTTAAGGAATTTATTTATTTTTCCTTGCAGTGGTTTGCTTTGTGGTTGAAACTGAGCAGGGAAATTTTCTTTTGTTTTATTGGAAAATGAACCTTGAATTATCCAGCATGCTGTAAAATTCAAATTTCCTAGCATGCTGGTCAACCTCTCTTTTTTCAAGTGCCAGCTAATGCAGGGTAATACGGTATCAAGCACGACTAATGACAGCTGCCAAAATTGTCAAATGCTATATAGTCAATTCTTTTACAGGTATTATTTCGTACATGAAAGAACAAGCTAAACCACCTAGTGAAGAAATCAAGTCTGCAAAATTACTAGAAAATGCAATTGGAAAAAGTGATGTGTTAATTGTAGGCTTTTTCGTATCCGATTTTGAGCAATTATATGCATCTTATTTAGAAACAGGTAAAATTATATATTTTTCTTTTCATTTAATTTGTCTTCTTTTTTTCTTTTGTTCCAAGCATATTTCCTGAAATCTATTTGAAACTTTAGTGTGTAATGTTGTAAAGTGTGAATGTAACAAACTTAATCAAATCTGTGAGAAAAATGTACGAACAGCCTGTAAAAATTAATGATATAAATTCAATACATGTTTCCTTCTTGTAAACTTGTTATTCAAAGAGTGAAAACAGCTCTTTTCATCAGTGCAGCTTTCCCCAGAGTAAAGACTTGGATCCAGGGAGAGGACCACGGGGGAAATGACCCTACTTAACACCAAATATAACCTACAGCTGTGTTGTGTGGACTCTAATTCCAAGAAGCTACTGGAGAGAGCTTCAAAAACCGCCTACTTAGACCCAACTTATACTCTTATGAGCCTGGTTTACAATGCTCTTAGGGAAGGGTTAAGAGCTTCCCAAACTTTAAGATATGATAAATTTAGGCATTTTTCCAAAATTTCATAAAAGTTAAATAGTCATCATTCAAAAACATACACATTTGTCAGAAGTTGAATTTTCATAGTCTAACCAGAAAACCACACAATAGTGTAACAATAAAAAAAATTCAATGAGTTACAATTAAAAGAGCATTGTAGTGTAAAAAATGTTTGTGGATGCATAAATTAATTGCTCTTATATTCTCATTATTGAAATACATAGTCTAAAATCTGCCGAAATTTCAAGGAAAATCGCCAAATTTAACTAGTTTCAATGGGTAATAGAAGATGTCCTTCGCACGATTTGTAGATTGAAGCAGACAGTGAAATGATGTGGTCACTTTCCCATTAAGTCTTTAAATTTGGCCCTTTTCTTTAAACTTTGGTAGTCTTTGAGACCTTATATCTCAATAACAGGCAGATTAGAGCAATTAATATTTGCGTCAAAAATGTCTCAAGATGCTCTTTGGATTTCTACCTATTTAAATTTTTTCCATTATAACACTATTGGTGTGATTCCATGTGAAGAATTTCCTGTAATTCAGTTAATGATCTGAAAATTATTCCTTAGTTATGAGCAATTTTTGAGTTTTGGCTTGATTTTTTTCTTTGAAGTATATAAAAGAAAATATTGAGCTCTTAAAAATTTTCAAATTGGGTCTTAGAGATGGGCGCTCAGCTCACAAATTTCTTTAAAAAATCGAATCTTTTAACAAGCAAATTAAAAAAGTTGGAAATAATTCCTCTAGTCACTCTGCTGATCAATTCTTTATTTCCTCTGAATCTAGAAAAGAGTTATAATTCCTTTTCAAGCTTCAAGCCAAATCATTGATTCGATGAATTGCGAAATCATCCGAGTCTAATTGGAAGTCTTTTGGTGAATCACCAAGTGATCGAATTGGCAAATTCACTTTGCAGAACTTGATTCACTAAAGGAATCAGTTCAGGAAAAGAATCGATTAACTAACACAGTTGGCATTCGTTTTTTGAGAATTCTGATTCATTCTCTATGTTGGAAGATTCAATTCTTCTAAGCAATTGGTGAATTGAGCGCCCACTTCTAGCAGTCATATATACAGAAAAAGAACTACTCACAACCTACTAATTATTAAAGAGGCCTTTATTGGGAACATAGTGAAGTGTGCTACCTCTATGACAGAAGTGACAAGAACATCCTTCCTTTGGTACAGATCTGATAGACAAAATGGCCCCTGTAATAGCTTTTCTGTTCCTTACATTAGCTAACACACATAAATTTTGAGCAAAAGCATTTGGCATGTTGCTGGTGCACAAGAGTCGGAACAGTCTAATCAATTGACATATCAAGCAGAAAGAAGTTACAATCCCACTCAAACGTTTAAAGACATCATAATTGTAAAAATGTTCTAGTCAATGATGATTTAGCATTATTTTTACTGTTTCAAGTTAATTTCATGAACAATTTTTTACCCTTTTTGTATTATTTTGCAAATGTTCAAAACCAAAATTATTTTGCTTTTTATATCTCCGTATGTGCTAATCAGTAGAAATATGATGAAGTTTTTTTTTTTTTTTTCAGCAAATACCTTTAGAGGAAAGTTTACTTTTTACCATGTGTTTGACAAAAAAATTTTGAAGCATTTTGGTGTAGAAAGTACAAAGATTGTTTTGTATCAACCAGAAATATTTGCTTCAGAATATCAACCCACTAAGTTTGAGCTAACTAATGTAAGTTATTTTACTGTTTTCTAAATTTTTTCATTGTTGTTATTTTATTTTTTTTTTAACCTACATTGTTTCCTGGAAGAAAATGTGATGGATAGGACATATATAGTTACATGAGAATGAAGGAAAGTCATTTCCGAAAGTATTAGTTTTATTGTTGAAAAAATAATGCAAATTCAATGTAAATTGGTATCGTATGAGAAAAAAAAAAAAACTTGATTTTTGAGTTGAGGGTGGCAAAACTAATCTAAACTAAGCTGTTTTGGCCCTAAAAAAATTATCAACCATGATATCTGCAAAATAAAAAAGGTTCATTCTCCTAAATATATTTTTTTTTCCAATTACAGCACTGTGTGTACAATATATACATAGGTATTTGTATATGTATCCTCCCTTCTCTCTCCCAGCAGTGAAAGTCTTTTTGTCTAACTGTTATTCAAGATATTTAAAAATACTTAAGATAATTTAATTAATATATTAGAGATCATGGAAAAAAATAATTAGAAAATATTAATTTTGGCATAGTACAAGTAGTCCTTTAAATTTCCTCCAAAACTTCATTTTTATTTCTAAAATTGAGTATGAACCCTGAATCGTTGATTAGCTTTTGAAAACCAAATGAAATATCTAACATGTTCAACAGATTACTTACTACAATACTGATGATAAGGTTACAGAACCTATATTTTTTATTTATATTTTTAAGTAATGAAGTATTTTTTAAAGAAAAGATTCCAATAGCCATGTTTTAGTGCCAAATTCAGAACTGATAAAAAAAATCCATATGAATTTTTATTTAATTAAGGTGTCATATAAAGTAAAAATAATCAATTGAATTAGGATGAGGAACTTTCAAAAACTTGTAGGCTACAAGAATTTTCCTTATTTATTTATTTATTTCTATTTTATTTTATTTTATTTATTTTTTATTTTTTTTATTTTTGAGTTTAAACCTTTGTAAGTAACAGCATTGGTTAATTATTATTATTTGTTACATATTTTGGCTTAAAACCTTTAAATCCAAATGCGACCCTCAAGTTATTGATTTATAAAATTAGCAGCCATTCCTATGTAGAAAGGTTTTAGTATCATGATTATTTCTGAAGTTATCAGGAGTAACATAGTTTTTCATTAGAAATTATTTTTACTATTAAAATTAAATTCTCAAAATTAAACTTTTAAATAGTTTTCAATTGCCCTAATTTTTAGTTATTTAAATAAATTATAATTCAAAAAACACTATGCCTGAGTGTAACCATTTACTGCTCACTTTATAAGACGTTTTTAAGTCAAGTTCTTGTAGCAAACAGAGTTGGATGCATCTGAGTGTTTTTATTTAACTAGAATAAACTTTTGGCTGATGTTTTAGGTTATTATTTTGACTTTTTTTTTTTGCTGCATTGTTGATTTAATGTTTGGGACAAGGAACTAGCTAACCATTGTTATATAATTTCGACATTTCTTTACTTGGCTTAAATGTTTGGGTAATAATACTGTTCTCAATGCAGCATGATCTCATGGCATTGGCGGGAAATTAGTCTCTAACCTGACATGAGCAGACTGACAAAACTCCATTTGTCTCTTCTTTCTTTTTTTATTTATTTGTGTTAGTTCTTCACTACCTCTGCATTGCATTCATTAAGCTCCTTGCATTACATATTATTGCTCTTGTAAATATACTTATAGTGAATGAATCATGTGTTTAAAACTATCTAGTCTAGTTGTAAACCACACTAGAAGTTTTAAGCTGCAAATATCAAACCATGATTGGAATACATTTTTTAAAGCAAATAACACATTTTTATTACGTCCATTAGATCACTCCGGCTTCAACATGTTTTGCAACATGAATGAATGAAGTGAAAAAGGGGGGCCCCTAAGACAACGCAAGCACTGCGACCACAGGTCTATTGTACTATCCCCGTTAGGCCTTTACCAGAGCTCAATAGCTGAGACGAACTTAAGCAGATGTCTAACAGGAATGCTAGACAGTTCGTAGGGATCTAAACAATGAAACTCCAAGTGTTCAAATCTGTGGGCAGAATAAAAATCACAATCGCACAGAACATGACCTGAACTTTCATCCGCCTCTAGGCAGCCTCTGCAAGCTGGGTCATCAGTGATACCCAACAAGTTTAGGTGTCTATTAAGTGAACAGTGTCCGGTGAGAAGTCCGATGGACATCTTAATCTCCTTTCTGCAGGGTTGCTACAGGCTACTTAAATGCTACTTTTTGCTGCTTTTTTTGTCTCTAGGCGACTTTGGAGACTTTTTTTGAGCACAAACAGGCTAAAAAGCAACTTATTTTCACTGGAGCTACTTTTTTGGAGACTTTTTTTTTCCAAAGCAAGTTTTAATTCGAAAATCTTCTATTTTTCTCTTTCTCACCCTATTTGATTTTATTTATTAATTTGAAACCCATTACTTTTTATTATGGACTTTTATTATGGACAGATCTATTATTATTTTTTTAAAGTACCAATCAGGGAGCACAGCTTAGATTTTGGAATAACCTCTTCGTTACTTTAGTTTTTGGGTAAAAAGTGATTTTTTTAATAGCTATAGCTACTGAGGAAGGGGGGTGGATCTATTTATTGGATATATATTGTAGAAAAATCGGCTCAAAGTTTAGTAGATTAAAGGAACTGACTTATTTAAGATTCTCATTTAATTGAATTTTAATAATAAACAGCTGATTAGGTAAAAATTTATTTTTTGGAACTTACAGACATCAAGCACGAGCTTTGCCCAAAGTTCTACTGTTAGGGATTTCAATAATTTTGCAGATATTTTTATTTCAATTATTTTAGAATTTGACAGCTATTTTAACATAAGCTAACTAAATCATATTATATCCATAGTTCTTTTTTTTCAACCTTGACTTTTATTTTTTTTATCGATTGTAATTACTTTTTTGGTGGGAAGTGTACCAAATATTTAGCAAATTAGCTTTAAATTGTTAAATTTTTCTCTTGCAATAAATATTTTTTCACTTAAAACCTTAATCAGCTTCTTTTTAATTTAATTATATTATTTTTTTATGGGTAGTTTTTGCATAAGCTTAATCAGCTTTTTTTAAATTTTACTTTATTAATTTTTTTTAATGGGTAGTTTTTGCATAAGCTTCCAGTTGAACAGTTGACATATGTGAAAGTTGAAGTAACTCATTAATATTTCTAGCATTTATGAATAAACAGAGGAAGATTATACGAAGTGATATAAATTAAACAGGGGTATCAGAGGTGTATTGTTTAAAGTTCTGCTTTACTTTAAAGAGCTCATTTAGTTGCAATTTTCAAGTTTGTATGGTCTACCTTGCGAAAAATGAGAATCCTTTTCCACATTTTTTTTCTTTTAATATGTATCAAAGCTTTGTTAAGAGACAAATAAATAAAATTTATTCTTATTTTTACTGAAACTTTCATTTGAAAATTAAAAAAAAACTCCATAATTTTGTGTCAAGTGAATAATTATTTTAAGCATATTCACTTGACACAAAAAGAACTGAATCACTGATTTTGTTTCAAAGACGTCAAGTTTTGTAATATTATTATTAGATTTCTGATTTTTTTCGAGGAACAAAGTACAAGTTAACATAATTAAGAGTGCTATTTCTTCACTTCAGACTGCCATCACAACTCCTCCCTAACACCATCTTATGTTGCAGAACCAATATGTGGTTCTCAGGGCCGCCGCTACCAGCGATGGGCCCGGTACCAATTTTAATGTCGGGCCCCCCATGCACCCCCCCCCCCCCAATTGCATATTTTCATGCCATTGTTTCAGCACATTTGCAATTGTAAAAAAAAAGGAGAAAAAGAATTTCGGAAAACCTTTTTTTTTAGTTACGAAAGTGTGCATCTGATTTTATTTTCACGTTTTTTGTATCGCCAGATGATTTTAAAAAGCGGTACATTTTCCTTTGCGCAAGCGTGTTTCATTCATTAGTGTTTGTACTAGCAATTGTTTCATATTGAGAATCGGCAATGGAAAGCGAGATTTTTTTTTTTGATGAAATTATTGACACTATTACTGGAAAAACATGTTCATAACCTTACGGGCCCCCCAAAGCTCCGGGCCCGGTACTAGAGGTCCAGTATTCCCCCCCAAACGGCGGCCCTGGTGGTTCTGTAACATGAGATGGTATTAAGTTATAGCAAGGCTTCACTAGATAGCGTTTTATACAGGCTGTATCATTACTCAAAACATCAATGGTAAAGATTTGCCAGCTAGAGAGCGCTGAACGAGGACCACCCAAATGTTTGTTTACATTTATTAGCATGTTGTTTCTGCTGTAGAAAGTGATGTTTATCCTATCTTTAAGGGTTAAAAAATATTGATATAGTTAACTGAAGTGGAGTACAGAGTGAATTGATGCCGAAGGCCTTATTAGTACTGCTTTTTAGGGGAAATAAATTCCCTTTTCAGGTAAAGTTGGTCGCAACTCATGATTCAGTCATTCGACATTCATTCATCTGTTTACTTACTTCGAATTAGCAACATATAGCAATGGCGTTCAATTTTGACATCTCTGCATTAATAAAATATACGTTTAAATTCGCAGCCGATAAATAAAAAATGCAGCAATGAAATAATATTGCTCCATTTTCTATTTTGTTTCATTATTTTTGCTCACACGATCTTAATTGCTGCGCAAAAGCTCAGATGTTCATTTTGATAGCGTCGACACATCAGAGCGAAAAATGGCGAAGCTATTCGTAGAGACATTTCATTTTGATGCCCCAGAATGAAATGTACAGTAATGAAGCGATGGTGTTCAACGGAAAGACGATTGACAACAAAACATATTAATTTCTTTAGTAACAACGAAATGAGCATATATAATCGCTTGGTACTAAAGAGCAAGTACGAAAAAAATAAACAAAACTACAATTTAACGACGACCAACTGTAAAATTTTGTTTTCATTTACACAAAGAAAAAGGTAATGTTCTTTTTATGTTAAATTTCACACATGGATAATATTTCGATAATTGGGAATCTGGTGTGGTTGCCAAATTTTTGGCGATAATTACTTTATTTTGTTGCTCTTTAGTTTATGTTTGCGAAGGAAGTATTTCCCTCGCTCATAAATTGGCCACAAAGATTTAACGCCAATAGGGAAAGATAACCAGACTTCCAATCACCGAAATCTTCCCTTTTTTGTTTCTAATTTCACACATACGTTTAATACTTGAAAGTAAAATAATGGGCCAACTGAAAAAAAAGCTGCGAAATAATGTGAGAATTCTTATTAAAAAACTCGCCAAATCAACTTTAAAAGCTCCATTAGCATGTAACATAATAAGTTTAATAAATATATCGAGCCAAAATGCAAAATAAGAGAAAAAAAGCAACCATGAAGACGATGCAAGCTTAAAATTTTAATCTTCGCTTAGGTGGTAAGAAAATACATCGCCAAGTTAAAAAACGTACCTATAACTGAAACGTACATACTACCAAAGATCTCGGTTATTGAAATATTCCCAAAAGCTTTACGGAGAACAAATTCTTGATGTGCTTTTCAAGATATTAGTGCCATAGTCATTCCAAAATGTCCATTAAAATGTAAAAAAATCGCCAAATGAATTAATTTGACAATCTAAACTCATCAAAAGTTTTGATGGAACTATCGTTCCAAAATCGCCATTTATCGCTCTGCGGTGCCAGTGTCGTTTCATAGTTTAATTATATTAAGAATCAATTAAAATGAAAAATAATTTGTTAACTAATTAAAACAAGCCGTTAAAATGCAGAATAAACCAGCAAATCGAACAAGCTATTAAATGACGTTAAAATATAATAAAATAGAATTGAATGCCAGATTGTAAAATTGTCGCCAACAAATTAAATTTTAATTTTGTCTTTTATTATCTGATTTGTATATAATGTTAGTTACCACAAAATTCGATAGATGTCGCTAGGCGACATCTATCCGTTTTTATCCCAAGGATTTTAGGATTTTGATCAAATGAAGCAGCCTGTATAAAACGCTATCTAGTGAAGCCTTGGTTATAGTCATCCAGATTGCGAATCATATCACCACATAAAGCGCTGATATGAGTTTGACATCAGAGTGAAATAAAATAAAGTAGCTAAGGTTAGGGAAGAAAATTTTAAAATGTTAAAACAAAAGAAAGTGAGCAAAAAAAAAAAAAAAAGCTGAACTGAAAAGGGTAGTCAAGAAATCAGAACAAAAAATCAAATTAGTATCAAGTTTCTGTCAAAAGTACTTGTAACCGACAGTATTTGTTTAAGCGGGGCCGACAGTGCCTACTTCAAATGTAAAAATCATAACTGCATAGTAATACTGCAAATCTGCAGCAATTTTGACTTTACATTTTTTCCTTAACGCCTAAAACCCTGAAATTTCGTCGTGTAAGCTGGTGCTTAATTAAAAAAAAAAAAAACTTACGTTATTTGTGACTATGCAATTAAAAAGGCTCTACTATAAATTTCTCTTTGAATTTATTTTTTCCAATTGTGCTTAACTTAAATTGTGCGACTTTAAAACACATGGCCTCATAGCAAAACATAAAGTATAGTGTATTGCATTAAGTATTGCCCCACCTCCTCACACTCTCGTAGAAGCACCCGATCTGATCAACTTGCTGAAATAATTTTCTTCACAATCAACATATTTTCGAATGAAAAAAAAAAAAGAAGACACTGTCAGATCAGATTTCATTCAAACGCATTTTCCATTGCTGCCCGATAGCTAGAGTTCTCCTACCCCTTCAACAAAAGGGGAAAATACCCTCAAAACCTCTAAAAATGTCAGTGGTCCAGTCTGCATCATAACAACCCCTCCCCCATGGTGGGAGCAGGGTACCCCTCATTTACCAAAGTTCAAAAGCTTCCACGTCTCTATAAATAAACAGCAATAACACAAACTTCATAATCATTTCGACGAAAAATAGTACATCACCGAAAGTGAGCAACGTCACACAAAAATGCATTTTAAAGTATTGAAAATATAAACTTGATGGCATGTAATAATTACCTGAATATTGTTCTTTCAGAGTCAAACCATAAAAATTTCGTAACCCTAAAAAATCGTCATTTTCTATTTGCATGTTTATTTGAAATAGCACTCGATTACCCAAGTTTCGAACCTGGCAAAAGTACTGCTGTACTGTTAAGGTCCTAGTTAATGTTTAACTAGTTCTTGCAACAAGAGACTACATAATTTTTTACACTGATGATGTTGCTCTACTGCATCCTCGTAACAGCTATTGGCAGTATTTTATTTATAATTTGCTTTATTGATATTGATTTTTCATTGTATTCTCATCAAAATAGTTGAATAGAAGAAACTCTAGTCATGGGGAGGGGGGGGGAGGACTCCCTCTTTTAATAAGTTATGTAAAAAGTTTTTTTTTAACATTTTTTTACATTGCACATTCAGTTTGAACTCCTCAGCAAAACAGATGGAGACTTTTTACAAATGTTAACTTTTCAGCTGTACTATTTATTTTTTACTTCATTTATCTGATCATGAATACTGTTTTTTTGAAACTTTTTCAGTTTTGGGAACTACTTTTTTTGCAACTTTTTAATAAGTTTTTGGCTACTTTTGCTACTTTTTTGATGAATTTTTCCTGTGGCAACCCTGTTTCTGCTCAAACTTAGTAGTTCCCTAGACCTCAGCCAGGGTTGACGTTGGTTGAGAGCCAGGGTTGGCAAGGTTTTGGACAGAACGGTAAAAACCACGGTTTAAACCATGGTTTAAACCGTCTTGTCCAAAACCCATGTGTCCAAAACTGTCCTAAACTGTCCAAAACTACATTTTTAGTACAATTTTATATTTTGAACAAATATCAAAAGCACAAAATTATACTTGAAGTTAAGACTTAATTTTTTTAACGTAAACATTTAAATATGTACATAAAAACATATATTAGATTTTCAGCTGATACTAATCTAGCTACTTAGAAGTTACTATTCTTCATTAAAAAATGAATTAGTTCTCATGAGTTTATATTATTTTATTTTTAATACTAGCTAAACTTCTTTTAAATATAGATGCAAATGAGGGTGTTCAAAAGGTACAATAATCGACTTAAATGCTTTTTCGGCTTTAATACTTTTTGTTCATGTTTCACAAAAGAAGCCTGTGATATACTTTCTTTTTCCATTCCCCCCCCCCCTTCTGTTTTTTTTTTTTTTTTGGAATGGATATTTTTGTTTGCATTATACTAAACTGAACTTCATCAACTTGATGGAATTTCCAAAATTGTTTTAAGAATTCCTTAGGTTATTGTACGTACAAGTAAATGACAAAAGTGACATTTCATAATCAGACACTAAATCATTACTGATCCTTGGAAAATGTTAATAAGTTTTTCTAAATATTTGCAAGCTAGGATGTTTTTTTTTTTTTTTTTTGAGGAAGTATATACACATATGAAGGGCTCGGATGTAAAAAATGGTAACTAGCATTTCAAAAAATCAAAACTTTTTCTTTTAAATATGGATTTATTGCTTCGAGACATTACTGTAGCAAGTTTTTTCTATTTAAAAAATGAAGTCGGTACATTGATTAAGTACTGTGTGTCTCGGGTATATTTAATTACATTTTTAAAAGTGATTTTTGTTTCTTTAATTTGAAACAATACGTCTTTTCGAGTTTGTCAGATACCACTATTTACTCCCGAGCCCTTCATATATATATTGTTGGAAATAAAATACACAGTATTAAAAACAAAAATCAAAAATAGAAAAATTTTCTTAAGTAGTGAAAAACATTTTATTATCAGTTTATTATTCTTCAATCTAAGGTTAAAAAAAATATTTGAACATCACTGAAAACATTATTGTTAAGAAACCACAAAAGACTTTAGTTTTACACATTTTGAGTACAAATGGAGCTGAAATTATCTGCTTCAAGGGTGTTTTTTTGACAGTACTACCAATTCCTGTTTTATGAAATTTTTATGCAGTGGAGTTATGAGTAAATTGTTAATTTTTTAACGTATATGGGGCATTTCACAGTATTTAGCTGTTACGGACTCTACACTTCAGAGACATGTTTTAGCCTCCTACTCATGATTAGTGCAAATATTGAAACTAAACTTTTTGTAAATTTATGGTGCTATGTGCACTTATCACAAAACATTAAAAAAACTTTGGATTTGTTTTGAATTTCTGAAAATATAGGAGTATATATAGCATGTTACGGACTCTACGCACAAAAGACATGGTAACATCTATTCCTACCTAATGAAGCTTTTTTATTATGTCTCAGTTTATCTATAATGCATTTACATACCAAAATAATAATTAAAGAATCAAAAAATATTTTTTAAGGAATTATTTACGAAAGAACTACCCATTTAAGAGCACGTTACGGACTCTACATATTTGTCACGTTTGAGTATTGTTTAAATTTTTGGCGCTAGAAGCTAAACAACAACACAATATTATTGTTCAATAGTTTTAATGATAGAATCAACTGTCATGGCCTTTTCTTCATCATACGCAAAAAAATATTAAAAAAACTGCTGAGGAGTCAAGAGGTAGAACTCCTGGTACAATAGGCAGTGGTACTCATGTCAGTTTCTTCATAGTTCGTTTTTTGCGTTGTCTTAAATTTATTTTTGAAAAACAAGGTACCAATTCGAATTTCACGAGCGATTGTCCTTTTACAGTTGTAGAATCTTGAATTAGTTGAGGAGATTGGTACTACATCTTTTCGATAAATCAAGATTTCCCGATAACAGCAGGATATTTAAGAGGGACATTTTGATGGACGGGGAAGGATGTTGTTTTTTAGCCAAAACTTTTAAAATTGCATTTTTCAAGGTAACTTAAATTGTGAGTTAATTTAGTTAAAAATATTAAAGTATTTTAAACTGTACCAAAATCAATAGATTCAGTATATAGTATTTTATGTAATGACAAATTTAGCCGCAGTAAGTTTGGAATTAAAAGTTTATTATATAATCAACGTATGTTTATTTTCTTATAAACGTTGCTTGAGAATTTTCTTTTCTGCTAATTTTTTTTTAATTAAATTTTAGAAATGAAAGACAATAAGCTTGGATGGCATTAATCAGGTTTTCTATGAGAGAGGGGGTTGGGGGGGGGGGGGGCATGACTCTCCTATCGATTTACATCCTTAAAGGGATCAAACATAGTATAAATCTATGTTTTAGAGCTTATATTTCAGAATGTTTATACCAGTCCCCTAACTTATGCGCAAATATTACTTATCCCCCTTCCCATTTTGGGAATGATCCCCCCTCCCTCTACAAATAAAAAAAAAAATTAGTGAAAAAAAGATAGAATGTGGATCTGCCCTTGCATGGGATAGGCACTCTTAATGTGAAAAGATGGACAAAAGGTTTTTGTTGTGTAAAATAATCAAGACTTATATCAGCAGTTTTCATTTTTCAAATAGAGATTTTTTTTAGCTTAACAAATGTAACTCATTCCAAACGTAAACTGTCAAAATCATGAAACTAGTGAATTTTTTGATTATTGAAGTTTAATTTTTATTCTAAATTGCTTAAACATAGATTTTGAACTTAAATTAAGCAAAAAAAATCTGTAAAAAATTGCTCCTAATAGTGCGCTTTTATGTAAAAACCCTGTAAGCAATGAAGAGAGGGCCTTAAATGTGTAAAATTAATTGTTCCTTTAAACCTGCATCATTTTTAAACCAAAAGGGTTGGTCCAGAACCAAAGTATAAAACCTCCTGCAATATTGAGTCATTCTACAAAATGGCCGCTGCTATTTTGTCCTGTATGTGACAGCTCATATATTTCTTTTAAAAAAATGCCTAAAAAATCAAGTATGTTTGATTCCTTAAGCAAAAAATTTTGCTGATTACCCTTTTAAATACAGTACAGAACCTTTTATCCGGGAACCAAAATACCGGGAAACCAGAAAACCGGCAACATTTTGTCGATTTTTCCGCCACTTTTTAAAATACGCATTTTCGGCAATTTCGAAAAAATGAAGAGCTTTTTTTTTGTTTTTCTTTTGAAATACCTAAATGAATATGAACGGTTTCTTCATAAATACCATATAAGTGGCATATAGCTCAGAAAATTTTAATATTGTTATATCTATAAGCACTTCTAGATCATTTTCTCTTCAGGATACATTTATTTGTTTTGTAACTTGGGTTTTATAAACAATTGGCAAATATCGCTTCGCAGCTATCCAGAAAACCGGGAAATTCAGTTATCCGGGATAGCTGTGGTCCCAAACATCCTGAATAATTGGTTCTCTACTGTACTTACTTTTAATTAATATATGAGCTGTCACATACAGGATGAATGTGCAATCAAAATTCTTCTGAAAGTCAATGTTAAAGTTTCTTTTTTTTAATTATAAGTTGTAATGTCTTTCAAAGATATAACTTTTAGTTTTTTTACCCTTCTGTTTGGGATTGAAGTACTTTGGTAAATAAAGAGCTGTGTTGAAACTGTTGCTGAAGGTAGAGTCCGTAACATTTTTGTAGAGTCCGTAACAAATTTTGAAAATTCATAAAAATTAACGAATTGCAACAATCATGAAATTTCTTTTAGAATATTGTAACAGCATAGGTGAAATTAGAAAATATGCAATTTAGTGAAATGAAATGCATAAGTAAAAATTTTAACTAAACTTTTATTCCAATTATTGTTACGGACTCTACAATCATCTTTTTCACAATCCATAACCTTTTATAGAACGCACTTTTTGATTTAAATGTTTAGCTATATTAGAGATAAGCCTTTACTTTATCTGTCTCAAATACCAGTTTTGGCTTGAAAATCAGTATAAGCCAGATTTAAAGAAAAATTCAATGTAGAGTCCGTAACAGTGAAAATTACATTTTCAATGTTCTGAGTGCTATTACAAACATAATATAAAGTTAACTATAAAAAAAATATGATATTCATATACTTTAAAATGTACTTTTTCAATATCTGTAAAAATTTTAAACTTTTAATAACTTTTGTTACGGACACCCCTATGTCACAAATACCGTGAAATGCCCCATATTAAAATTACTAATATAATTAAATATTGTCAAGTTTTAATTAATTACAACTAATTAACACTAAGAAACTAAGATGTGTGCATTATCAATATTACAGCTAATAGAAATTAGTCAGCTTAAAACCCTTTTGCCATGCTTTAGACAGTTTAAGACACTTTTGTACAGTTTAAGACACTTTTGGACAGTTTTGGACAGTAAAACCCACCTGTCCTGTGCAAAACCAGTTTTGGACGTTCAAAACCCCAACCCTGTTGAGAGCTTTAGCTTGTCTCTGTGAGTCGGACTGAAGCCACCTGGCATATGAGTCATTTATAAGCAGGTTTCTTATAGTATTCCTGACTTTGTTATAGGGCAAACCAAGAGCAGGTTCAGGACCCACGAATGGCGTGTTGGAGCCCAATTTGGCAAGCTGATCAGCAACTTCGTTTCCATCAATGTTACGGTGGCCAGGGACCCAGTAGAGAGTAACCTTGTTCTTGCTGGCGAGCCTTACCAGTGCATTGTGGCAATCCCAAACTGACTTGGTAGTAAAGCAATAGCTATTGAGGGCTTTTAAGGCGGCTTGACTATCAGAGAAAATTTTTAAAACGTTACCAGTTAAGTCGCGCTCAAGGCAATTGGTTACACATGTCAGGATTGCTTTGCAACATAAAAGCAGTTGTCAGATCTGGGTTCCTGCTTGCGTGATTGCGTGATTCCTGCAAATTTTTCTAAAATCCCACTCAGTAAAAAGGCCTTTGTAGGCTATTCCTATTGACCACCATTAGTGGTCAACATTTAAAAGACTTGAGACATTTCTCTTGGTTTTTTCTTTTTTCTTTTTTTAGCTACGAAGATAGCCAATATAAATGGAATGACTTTGGATAATTTTCAACTGCCATCTTATTATCAATGAACAAAAAACCTAAACATTTAACCGCAAAGAAACCAGAATAAAAGAATAAGAATAGCTTAATTTTTTTGAGTTTACTGAACGCTCAAAGACCTTTAGGAACTAAGTTTTTCTTCTTCTCTTAATTGTGTCATAGCAATTAAAATCGTATTTTCAAACCTATTTCGCCCTCGGCTTTTTTGCCCTTTTGTTACATTTTGTATAATTGAGTGTATTCCATTAGCATGCTGTTTTGTAAATAATTTATTTAAAAAAAAATCTTAGCACAAATTGAGAGATTTTACTTTTTTTTTATTTTTGAAGAACAATAAGATGCGTATTAATTTCAGCAAACAAATGGAATGCTCTCTTTCTATGTTATGCTAGTAAATAAGTTTTGTATTACATGATATGCAAATCTTTGTTTCAAATATTTATCTAAAATATTCAAAAAAAAAAGGGGGGGGGACACTACTCCAACTTCAATTTAATAGATTCCTCTTCAAAATTTGGTCAAAGTGGGTCACCCCATCTCTCCACCCCCCTCCCCAGTTTGAACCTGATTGTCATTTTTTTCTCTTTCTTGTTCACATTGTCAGAGCAAAATCTAGAGTATGAAAATTATAATTTTCAAAAATCAATCACAAGGATATTTTATTTCTTGATACTGAAGATACCTGAAAAAGAATTTATTTAAAAGAATGCATTTATTTCATTGTCACTCTATTTTGCAGACAGAAGTTGGGTCTGATGATGTAACCAGATTTATTAATGAACATCATCTGCCTCTTGTTGGAGAAAGAAGTAGAGGGAATAGTTGGAAATATGATGAAAAATACCCCTTAGTTGTTGTTTATTATGATGTGGATTTTAGTTTTGATCATAGAGTTCGTAAGTCACATTCGACTAACATCTTTTCCTTATTTATCTTTCTATGTAATAATTTAGCGTTAAATTTATTATTATTTTGTATAGAAACACAACTAATTCAGAAGGAAGTTGCTAAAGTAGCTAAGGACTATCAGGGGAAAATAACATTTGCTGTCTCAAATGAAGAAGCTTATGAAGACGAATTGGTGCAACTTAATTTAGATGATAGTGGTGAAGATGTTAATGTTGGTTATTTTGAGAGTAGAAAAGTTAAGTACAGAATGGAGCCGGAGGAGGATTTTTCTGCTGATGTATTAAAGAATTTTGTTCAAGATGTCCTGAATGGTAAGTTCATAATGCTAAAAATTTACTTCATTGGTAAGGTTTTAATATTAATGCATGGTTTATATTTTTCATGTAGTTGACTAACTAATAAGTGCAACTAAATTTTTAATGCTGTATTCATTATAAGATGTTTGAAGTCACGTGTTTTAGTGTTTTGTTTTCTTAATTCTTCAGTTTAGTTTTATAATACCCTATCACAAAAAGGGGGGGGGGGACCCAGAGAGAAACAGACTACTATCACAAAACGTAACATGTACATGTAGTGTATGAAGTAATTTAAGCTAATGATTATAAATTTAGAATAAAATATCATTTATTAAGAATTATGGCATCAAAGAGGTTACAAATCAACATGTAGTGTAGAATTCTCTGGCAGCTCTACAAGCCAAAACACTAGTAGCAGTAGGTCACTCATGTCCTCCTGTAGAAGATCATATAATCTTCTTTCCCATTGCACAGTTAAGTCACTAGTATTCTTGAAGGCTCCAGGGATGCTTGGAATGTTGTTCTGTTTAAACATCTCCGTTACGAGATGTATTGCCAAGAGTTGTGACCTGACAGACCATGACAGTACTTTATATTCTTGAAAACATTTATGGGGTTTTAACTTATGCTCTACCTTAAATTTGTTCATTTGATTTTTATTTCAAGTCTATTTACTTTTTAAAGATTTGATTTAAGTCATTAAAAAATTTGCTGCAACAATCAAAGGCATTATTTGCCAAATCTTACATCTTCAAATAGTGGCACTCTTGGATCACATGCGACAAAAACATGTGTATTTAGATGCCAAACTTTTGTGCATGATAAAGACTCAGAACTCATTGCTTGTATTATGCAAACAAGCATTGGAAAAACAATTCATTTGTTTTCTGATGGGGCAATCACAGCAAAATTTTTAAATTCTGAAAATATTTAAACTAACAAATTGTACTACATTAATCTTTAGTTTTTAAGTATATTTCCTTTATTGTTACTTTAGGTCAGTGATATCCAGTCTAATCCTTACTGCCTACTATTAAAGATTAAATTTGGAATGCAAATGCCCTTTTTATCCTTAAAATTTTGTGTATAAACCATGCAGGAGCCACACATTATACTTGAAAATATAAAATTCTACATTGTCTTCTTCACAGTAGGAATCTTAACTAAACTACAAGATTCTATAATTAAAGCTTTTATATTGTTACAAATATGTGTCTTTTCCAGGCCCGTCATTTCAAGTTTTTCCAGGGGGGGGGGCGCTCAAAGGGTGCAAACACAATACGATTTCATCGGGAAACAACAAAAACCACGCCCAACTACATGTAAATACATTGATTTCCCAAATTCAGGAGGAGGATTGACCCCCCCCCCCCCCCGTCCCCTAAGTAACAGGCCTGGTCTTTTCTGTTTAAAACACCTTGGTATTTGTTTTTGTTTTAGTCTCAACCTGTAAAATAACATAGTTATAGTTAATGATCATCTCTTTGTGTCAATCAAAATTTTAAACTCAATTTAGAGGTATAACTTCCGCAGTGAGATACGGAAGTCATACCTCTAAATTTAAACAAACACTCACTGGTTTACAGCAAGGAGGAGTTACAAGTACCACCCTTTTTAACATGTACATTAATGATCTCCCAAAAGCTCTGGAAGAGGAGGAAGGTGTAAAGTGTGCTCTTTATGCAGATGATTTGGTTTTCTGGGCATCTGCTACCAAGGAGAAACAAAGCCAGATAATATTTAAATTAAATAATGCTCTGACAATCCTCTCAGATAGGTGCGATAAAAATGAAATGGAAATCAATACGGAAAAGTCAGTGTATCAGACTTTCACGCTAAATAGGCAGCCAACTGAGATGAACATTTTATACAGGAACACCATATTAAAAGAGTCACATGATACCAAATATCTAGGTGTCATTTTTGATAAAAAGTTAAGTTGGAAAATGCAAATTGAAGAGGTTACCACTAAAGTGAATGACAGATCAAAGATTTTGAAAAGTCTCGCTGGCACACAATGTGGTTGCGGCAGAAATACTTTACACCTGACTTTTAAAATGTATATAAGACCAATTTTAACCTATTGCTGCGAACCTCTTATTACATTTTGTAAGACCTCAATGAATAAGTTAGAAGTTGCTCAAAATCAAATCTTGAGAATCACTGGTGCAGTGAAAACGAACCATATGTCCAGGCTAGAGATGAAAATGGTCGGAAAAAAACCGGAAATTTTCGGAAAAAACCGGTTTTTTTCCGTTTTTTTTCCGAGGAGGTTTATTTCCATTCCGGAAAAATTGAATTTTTCCATTTAATTTTTAAGAAAGAAATGACTAGAAAATATTTTGTTTGTACAATTATTAGAAGCGTTAATTTATTGAATCCTGCATTTTTGTTTTTTCGTTTAAATCCCATAAACATCTTGATGCAAAAGCATATAGCCATTATTTTCGTTTTTTTTCCTTATTTAATTACATTGGAGGTATCAAAGAGCATTTTTTTTAATCGTATACAAAATACTAGTTTTTTAGGATAATTATGAAATTTGGATACTGAAATAGTGCTAAAATGTTCAATTTCTGGTCATACTCCCCGATAATTTTCAGCTTGGAAAGCAGAAAAAAAGATAAATAAATTTATCCAGTTTTTAAGGAAATACTTGAATATTGGCCATTTTATAAACATTACGTTCTCTACTCTAGGACAGCACGATTTTTAATTGAAAATGTTAAAGCAATAGTAAATAAGTACAGAAATTTATGTTAAAAACACATTTTAATATTTTGTAATAAGTGAACCACTGCTCAATTAGGTGAAAAAATAATTTTGATTAAATTCCAACTTGTGTAAACACAACAGATTTTATAATTGGCCTACTATTAGTGTATTTTTGATATTAAAAGTACATAAATTATTTCTTTTGAAAAATTACATATCTCCACTGAAACAGCCACAGAACGAGGTTTTCGCTGACTATGCGAACTAAATGTATATTGTGGTGCATGCTAAGCACATAGTAGAATCTGTAATTGAGCTCAAACTGAGATATTGTATTTTAAAGAGCTGCGCCTCCAATTATTTTGTTGTGATGACTTTTTATTCAGCAGATTAAAAAAAAAAGTTTCCAATCACAAATGACTACAAAACATTTTATTAATAACACATACGAAACAGAGAGCAACCTCTGGTTAATAACTCTGGTTTTGTTGAAAAGTAGGGGTACGACTATTGTGCTTAGCAAGGCAGTGCAGTAAGTTGAAACTCCAGTTTAAATTTTGTTCAGGTTTAGAAACCATTACGCAGTTTATAGTTTTCTATTAGAAAGGTTAAAAAAAAGTCATTTAATTTTTATTTGGATTTAGATTGGGTGGGGAAAAACCAGAACTCAATAGTTTTCATTTTTAGATAGTGAGGTTATATTGCAAGGGAGAAAAATCATTCTGATTTTTCTTTCAAACACTATTATTGATGTTTGAAAGTATCTAATTATTATTTTAAGTTTAAAAAGCAGTCTGAAATAGAAAATTTAATTGTAAGGGTTAGACACACTTTATCCAATATTAACAGTGAAATGACGATATGATTCATTTGTGGGGTTTGACCAAGAAAGCTTTGAGTCATAAAACAGAAAGGCTATTTTTTTCCTATTAAAACCTACCTAATTATGCGTATTTCTGCCAGCAGGAAAATTAATATGTGTTGATTGCACATATTTTTAATAATTAACCTTTTAAATAGTCCAAGAAAAACAAAACTATTAAAAAACGCTCTTTTTAATTGTAAAAATGTCAATTTTTCATTTTTTTTCCAATTTTTCCGGAAAAAAACCGGTTTTTTTCCATCACTTCAAAATTTCCGGAAATTTTACATCTCTAGTCCAGGCTCTATTATTACTTACCAATCACAGACCAGTAGAAGATTTCATTCAAGAAAGAGCCGTGTGTCTTTTTGAAAAATTAATACGTCTACCAGGCAACACATACTGGAGAAATTATGACACTAACATACAGACCCAGTCAGGTCCTATTCAGCAAATTCAGATTATAAAGGAGAAATTCGATATCCCTAATTCTTCTGAACTTTTCCCAAGTCTGTTGATTTGAAGCCTGATGTTTGGAAGGTAGGGTTCACTTGACACAAACGGTGCATAAGAAGCTGACCGGGGACCAGGAATTAAAAGCAATAGCACTGGAAACTATTTATACCAAATATCCCAGTCAAAATTGGTTGCATATCTATACAGATGGATCCCGCTTTCAAAAGAGGGAAATGCAGGAGCTGGGGTTTTTTCGGACTTGTTTTCCTTTTATTCGTCCCTTGGTCCCTTTACTTCATCATTTGATGAAGAAGTGGAAGCCATTAGGCTGGCATCACAAATTTCTAGGAGTGAAAGTTTTGATAATGCTGTGATATTGTCTGACTCAAAGTCTGCAATTCAAGCTGTCATCTCTCCGAAGCCGGCTGATTCGCAAAGAATAAAAACCTGCATTGCAAATCTATGCAGGCTGCAAAATAATGGTAAAACAGTTATTCCGCAGTGGGTTCCTGCTCACTGTGAAATATAAGGAAATGAAGCAGCTGACTTTCTTGCAAAAAAGGGAACTAGAATGTTACAAATTCCAGCAAATCCAGTCCCTTATCCTGCTGTAACGCGACTATTAGAAGAAAGAATGAACGACGACTTTGAGACCAGGAAGTCAGACCTGATAAAACATAAGACCTGGGGAGAATCAATCATGGCAATACCAGATGCCCCGAGACGACGTGCTGTAGCAGCAATTCGTCTCGAGACCGGCCACGACTGCCTTGCTGCCCACCTTTTCAGGATTAACATATTTTCCTGGACAAATTGTCCGCTATGCAAGAAAGACGCAGCTATGGATGCTTTCCATCTAAAAAGAATGCATTGCAATCTCAGTACGAGAGATATTGGAAGGCGAGAGACAAATTAATTGAACTGCAGTATGACCTTGACCGACTTAATTTGCTTTTACATGTTTAAATTTTATAGTTTTAGAGTTTTAATCCTTTTCCTGCCTTTTACATTTTATGATGTTTTTTATTTAGTCTTTTACATTTTATCTGCTTTCATGTTTTCCTTTTAAATTTTAAATTTTATTGCTACATTCTACATTTTTGTATTTTAATTTATTATTATTGTTGTTTTTATACTCTCCACAAGTCTGTGTTGAGTGTGCTGTTCGCACACTCGAGTCAATAAACTGTGTTCAAGTGCTTCTGCTGAAAAAAAAAATCAATATTATCCTTATGTCAATATGATGTCATAATTCTCTTTTCAAATTTCTATTTCAATAATTTAAAGAAATACTTTATTCTATGTTTATTGATGTCTTACATTTTTTTCCTAATGTGCATGATTGAATTACTAAGAGTGCTTCCCCTTTTTTTCGTGTCCCCCCCCCCAGGACTTTATCAAATGTGCAGAAATTAAATATGCTGTACTAATATTTATCCTGAAAATTCTAATTCAGTAAGAAGAAACAACTTTTCAACTTCTTATTTACAAATCATTTTAGTGTACTTTGTTAAGGTTTAATTTGTTATAGCTAAGTTTATCAGTTTTTCTTTTTTTTAAATAACACCCAGTTTTTCAGTCTTTGCAATAAATATTTTCCAACTGTTTTAAAGCTAAAATGAAAAGTTAATAGGCATATTAGTTGTCTTATGACATTAGTCCAACAATTTGCTTTGTATTTTAAAAAAGTTGTAGCATTTCTCTTTTTCTGGTTTGTATTTTCCTGAAACTAAGTAATTAATTTTTACAGGGAATGTACCAAGACACATCAGATCTCAGCTTGTTCCAAAACAAAATAAAGGTCCAGTTATTACTGTTGTTGGTTCTACCTTTGATGAATTAGTTATCAAAAATAAGAAAGATGTCCTTCTGGAATTTTATGCACCTTGGTGTGGTCATTGCAAACAGCTTGAGCCAATTTACAAAAACTTAGGGAAAAAATTTAAAGACAATGAAAAAGTTGTTATTGCTAAAATAGATGCCACAGCTAATGATTATCCTAGTAACTTTGATGTTAATGGCTTTCCAACTTTATATTATGTGCCAGCATCCTCTAAGAAACCCATGCAATATGATGGCCAGCGAACTCTTGAGGATTTAACAAAATTTGTGAAAGAGCAAATTTCAAAAGATTCTTCAAAAGACGAATTGTAATGTATGTTATTAATTTTGTAATTTATTTATTCCTTACTTACATTAAAGTTTTAAACTATAAATTGCTTTTAAAGCAAAATTTTATAATATATTTTTATTAAAAAAAGTTATGCCATTTGACATATTCATCCCCTCTCATCCCCTTTCAAACCTTTTGTTTGAGAATTGAAAGTATAATATTTATATGGTTTATAGTATCAGGTGGCTATTTGCTATTATAAATTTCATCTTTTCATTATTATTATTATTATTATTATTCAAAGTTTTGTAACATATTATTATAATTTATTTTAAAAAGAAATATACGTAAACTGTATTGCTAATCTGCGAAGCAATTCAATAAAAAATTTCTGAACTAGAAAAATCCACAGGCGTAAAAAATATTGCATAAAAATAGTTAAAAGTTTTGTAAATTTAATATAGACTTTTTGAGTTTTTAGCATTTACAAGAATTTTCCATATTGTTTTTGCTAGATAACATTCCAATTTCAGATGCATCATTACAATTACTTCCCTCTCCGCCCTTGATTTTTAAAAGTTAATGAGAAATGTTACAGAAGGTGAATTGAAGGGCAACTCATGCAATTTTATACAACTGCAGCTAAGCATAGTGTAAAAAGTTGTGATAAAAACTTGCTAGGTATACTTTTGTGATGAATTAGCAAAGTTATGATAATTTGTATTGCATGCCTTTCTATAATTTTTAAGTATTTATATTTTATATTACTGGATTAATTTTAAACATAAAGCTGACTAGTAGTGATTGTGTAAAATCTAAAAGAACAACTGAATTAAAATTAAAAAAAAAAAAAAAAACATACTACACAAAAGAAGGAGAAAATATGCCTTTAAAAACCATTTCTAAAACAGTCCTATTACAATATATATCTGGATTTGTAAATATACTTATTATTATTAGAATGTAATTCATATTGTATCATTGTTTTGCTACTAACATGACTTCACTCCAATTATTTTTTTAAGAAAAAAAGAAAAAGAAAAAAACATCACATTATCAATTACAGGAAGTTTTGTGTCACTTTCCAAGTTATACTATGATTTAAATGAAGCTAAATGATTTGCTTGTGTAACATAACAAGTATAAGGGTTAGGATACCAACCTCCTTAATTTGGAGAGGAGTTTTCCTGTACTTCAAAGTTTTGACATTTATGCCCCTATCCATCCCTGTATCTGCATGCATGCATGATTATACGAGGGTTGATTTTTTTTTCAACCTCCGTTTGGCTGTAAAAAATAAACGGATTCAAATACAAAAAATATTTTATTATCAAAAGTAAAGTACAATGCTCTACATAATCAGCTTGACGATTGAAGCATTTGTTATATCTGTGAACAAGCTTTATAATAGCCTCCTCTTAAAATGTTGCTGCCAATGATTGGAAGAGAGTTGTGACGGTGTCTTTCGGTTCCACGTCACTTTGGAAGCACAATGCCTTTCCAGACCCCAAGCAGGGGTCTCCAAGTCCCCGCTTCAGTTCAGGGAACAGATGAAAGTCACTTGGTGCTCTTTCAGAAATTTAGGTGGGAGTTCAAAAATGTCCCATTGAAATTGGGCTATGATGACGGTCATTACCATGCACCCCTGTTTGGGGGCATGGCAATACCTGTCACCCCTACCAGACCCCTGCTTTGGTTCTGGAAAGGCATCGTGCTTCCAAAGTGCAATGGAACCGAAAGACACCGTCACAACTCTCTTCCAATCATTGGCGGTAACATTTTAGGAGGAGGCCATTATAAAGCTTGTTCACAGACATAGGCGTAGCGTGACCAAAAGTTTTGGGGGGGCCTAGGTCTCGAATTTTTGGAGTGCAGGCGGAACATTTGCCCCTTAGATTTTTCGTCAGAGGAAAATTCGTTTTTACCTTTCCGATTAATTATGCACACAATTAATCTAACTTTTTTTTTTCTCAGTTACCAGTTACTACCAGGGCAGATTTAGATTAAACGGGGCCCTTAGCCTGCAAAGTACCCCAATGAAGCCCCTGTTGTTTTTCGGAAAACTGGGGTAGCAAAAAGGACCGTTATTTTTTTATTTATTTATTTATTTATTTATTTATTTTTTTTTATTTGTCTTTTTCACTGAACACAATCTCCCACCATCATGCTTTTTCTCTCTTTTTAATGCCCTCGCTGTTTTTTCTTTATATTTTTTGAATTGACGTAGTAGCAGGATGGATATCAGAAGAGTGATTTTTTTGATTCATGAAAAATTATAATTAAATTCTATACAGAAATCCCATGGTTTAATTTAAAAATTTATTTTTTTCGTTGCATTATATGGCAGTGAAATAAAAAATGGGGGGTGGGGGGGAATCGTGCATCTTTTTTCATTTCTCTCTCTCTCTCCTTCTTTCCCTCTCTTACAATAATCCAGATTTCGATAAAATAGTACTTTCAAATTAAAATTATTTTTTAGCGTAGTTAGTAGTTACATCGAACTAAAAAAATATGCCTTAAAAGGGATCATACAAAATAGTATGATTTTATGCTTTTATACTTCTCTAAATTATTATTTTAGTAATGCCACACACATGGAGAAGGTCACAATAAAATGTGACCCCCAAAAAGGGAACTGGGGAGGGGGAAAAACATCCCCAGAGGCCTTGCATTTAACAATACTGGCAATCCCAAGGACTTTTAGGCAAAAAAAAAAAATCTTTCAGACAGTAATTTTGGCTCATAAATGGATATAATATTTCTTGTGATTTTCGTAACCCAATTTCGAGAAAAATTTGGTGCCGAACACTGAAAATTGCGACGGAGAGCCGGAATTCCTCCGTGCCCCCCCCCCCCCCCCCCCCGCTTCACCCACACCTGGGTAATAATTCAAAGATAAAATAAAGGGAAATAACTGCAAATGATATTTTGACGATTAGTTTCGGTATGAATTCGGAAAAATTCAGGTTTCAAAGAAAAAATTTCCAACAAGTTGGGCACGTGCCCCCCCGAAGCTACGCTTATGTTCACAGATATAACAAATGCTTCAATCGTCAAGCTGATTCTGTAGAGAATTGTAGAGCAATGTACCTTACTTTTGATAATAAAATATTTTTTGTATTTGAATCCTTTTATTTTTTACAGCCAAACAGAGGTTGAAAAAAAAAAAGAACGCTCATATATTGAGATACATATATATAGAGAGAGGGGATGAAGGGGTTAAATTATACAATAAGAAAAATTGAAAAGCCAAAGTGCATAATTTAGAGTTTTAATTTTTATCTTGATATCATTAAGATTTTACAAGTATGATGTGTAGTCAAGAAGAAAAAAAAACGACCTAACATCGAGTTATATTTGGTTGCTAACTTTAGAGTCATTTAAATAACGCACATCTAGTTTCATGTTGAAAATACTTACTGTAAAAAAATGAACAAATTTTTTTTCTATAGATCTGTCTGTACATATATTTTGATACGTTTATTTTTTATAATATTGAAGTTTTGTACTACATAAAAATGTTTGAATAAAGGAGTTCATTTATACATTGATCTTTCTTGTGTTTGTTAATGTTGCAAATTTTGCTGTTTGCACTTTAGGGCTAAAACTTGTTCAGACAGCTTTTTTACTCAAATATATTTGACACTTCCTCTTATATTATCAGATACCTTTTTAACAAATGCCTAAAAATAATCTGGTAACTGTCCAAAGAATTAAATTATTTTCTTTTGAACCTAACCTTATGTTACAGACATTCTTAATTTTTTTTTTCGATTAATTCTTTTATGTCATGACCGCCTGCAATTCTTGCAGCAGTTGTCTACATAAGCTTCAAACAGACAAATAATAATAATATAAAGGAAACATAAGAATCCTTTTATCTACTTACTTCCTTGCCGGCTTTATAATCCAGTGAATGCTCATCTTGTGGGCTTTCAAGTACCTTAGCAAGCTCTTACTATCCTCATTTTGAATATTTAACACTAGCCTTTTGGCTTGTATTTTTTCATATGTATTTACATAAAAGTATCGATTTTGCTGTATATGAAGAACGTTTTGAAGAGAATCATTTTATTAAATAAGCTACATTTTTGTAGCAGCTAATTAAATCAAAGTTACTATTCTATTTTTTATTGATTAATGTTAAATTTTACATTGTGAACAAAATAAGAGTGAAAATATTATGTGTGTAAAGGTTTTTGTACACCATAACATTCAAGTAAGTCAAAATGATACATTTGGGTAAAAGTGCAACATCGATGGCATTAATATCTGAAATTAAAGCAATGATTGTATTGGTACAGTGACCAAAAAGCATCAGTGCTTCGATATATAGTGTGATGAAGCATATCTTTTTAACTATGTGTACTGTACATACATTAATAAAATCTCACAAATAATTTTATAGGAAAAATGAATACATTTGGCAATATCTATATTTATTAATTTATGTCCAAGATATCTGAACTGTCAAAGCAAAGCCAGTAAAAGTAGTAATTATAAATTACTTAAAATATATTAGCTTTAAACTAAAGTAATAGTAAAAGTAAAAAATAATAGTAAAAAATAAGTTGTAGAGGGATTTTTTTAAATATAAAATATTAAAACATACATGCAATGAACAGGAATCATTTCAATTATCGATTTCTAATTAGAGTAATTAAGTAATATTTTTCAAACTGAATTTTAAGGAAGAAACTTACAAACTATTTCAAACAGAAAACCTCTTCAGAGATCAAACTAATATATATAGTTATATGAAATATATATTCTAGCAATATTGTATTTATGTAAAAAGTAAAGTACAGGATCCAGTGTAATGAATAGTAGTATATGAAAGGGACAAAACTTGAAACAAACTGAAAATTAAATTGAAACAAACAAAGAAAAATGTATGTGATTTACCATATCATACATGCCATTACTTGTTTTTGAATATGACACCATACAGATGGTCGCTATCACGATCAGCACTTTTTTCCAGGCGTCAAATAAAAACTTCCAACCCAATTCATCAAGTTCAATGGGATCTCCTCCACAGCTGAAGCACTTTCCTTGAGTTCAACCATGGTATGAAGATGCGTATTCAAGGAAAGGTTGCATACAGCTGTGAAAGAGATGGCATTGAGCGTGCTGAATCGTGTGGAAGTTTTCATTTGGCACCTGGAGAAAAGCGCTGATTGTGATTGCAATTGTAATTATTTCATGGCTAAAACTGGTTTTCTCTACCCATACCCACCTTTTACCATGATGCCTTATGTTTTTCGATGCCAAATGCCTGCGTAGCTAACTTCGGTGCATTTGCATTCAGCCAACAAATTTGAAAAAATATTCACTGAGAACAACAATTCGATAGGCAATTGTAGCAATATTTTTTTTTTTTTTTTAAGATGCTCAATAGTATTTTTTTGAACCTTTTTTTTGAAAACCCTAGGCTTTTTTGGGTTTTTTTCAAGAATCATTTTAAAATTATTTATTCTCAATGAAAACATAGTATACCAAACTACAGTTCGCTACTTTTACTTTTCATAAAATCAGGTGAGCCCTGAAGGGCCATGGCCTCCTAAAAATTTTCTTTATTTGTCAATTTTGGAAGTAGCATTGTAATATTGATTTTTTTTTTTAAATGTCTCATGGCTTTCTCATTAGATGTTAGTATGGTATGCACACTCCTGTTTAATCATTAGGTAAAATTTAGAGTTACATTGGGTAAGTTTGAATTTTTCCCCCTTTCTTAAAATTTAAGTTTGTGCTGCCCTTACATTGAGCTACATATAATTTTAAATCATGCATACATTTTTAAACAAATATATTGTAAAAAATGTTGAAATTGAAGCGGGGGAAAAAAAAAAACAGTTTAATATTTATACGAAATTATCTTTTTTTTTTCTTTTAAAACATGGCCATTTAAGATGGAAACATTGACCTCTCTTCATGAAAAAATTGTGTGAGTAACATTTTGAATAAACTGCTTCTTGTGATCCTGAAAGACACTCTGTATTAATATATTTTGTACCTGGTTTTCACAACTTATGACTAAGTTTTAAGATAAAGGGGGAAACATAAACAGGAATAATACCAAGTCTTTTTTAATTTCTTGATACAAAAAGTTGAAAAAAGGACTAGAGATTGGAAAAAAGTAAACAAAATTGAAATTAGTAATTATTAAGTCACATGATAATCTTGCATGTAATAATATGGGAACATGCTATAAATGTTCAAGTATTGATGGTTACAGTTTAAGAAACAATGTGCAATTGTTACACAGACTAATTTTGACTTATTTTATGTGATTATTAAAGTAACTGTTTAACTTGGCAACCTAGGTTTAAACAGCTGTTAAAAAAATACATTCCCTGTTACAGTTTATCGAAGTATTTTTCCTAAGAATGCAAAAAAAGAATTGAAACAATTATTGCTCATTTTGGTTTTTTAAGTATTTGAAGAACAAAAATAAAATTCATATGCAGTTTTAATTTCTAATGCTTAATAAATTTTTTAGAAAGGAAGATGACAATTTCTGGACCAATCAAAATTAAATATTTTAACAAACTAAATTGATCAATGCAAACTTTTCTCCTTAGTATCGAACAAAATAGTTGTAATTTAGTTTGTTTCTGAAATAAATGTTTTCAACATGCAGGAAATTAAAAAAAAAAAAAAAAAAAAAACTTAACTGACGTGGTGGGTTTTTTCAAGTGAGACCACGTGAAAGCACTTGGTTGGTTTTTTTCAGGTTGAACCTGCTTTGGCAAACCCTGGTATGAACTAAAGAAAATAATAATAATTTAGATGAAAGAAGAATTAAAGAATGCTTTTCTTGGTCTTGATCTAAATATGGTTTCTTAACAGAGGCCACAGGAATTTTTTTTCAAAATGCGGGAGCCATGAGTTTTGGGAAGGGGGCCACAATTAAACTATTTTAAACTCGTTCAATCTTAAGAGAATTATACAGTAACTGGCGTGGCTCCAGAGGAAGGAGCCCCCTCTTTTAACCCTCCTGGTGGCAAGCCTGAGTCTAGGGAGTTTAACACTGAGTGGGCGTTAGGGTCCTTCCACCAGAAGGGTTAAATCACCAAATAAAGCCTAAAACTGCATTCTTTTGAACTCAATTTTTTTAAAAACCACAGTTTTTTTAGCAAATACAATAGTTTTTTGTAGAAAAGTTTCTCTTTGAAACACTCCTGAAAATGAAAACCTCCTGCACCAGAAGCTGACTCCACACTTTTACAGTAATCCATGATATCAATATTCTTTGAATAAAATAATTTAATCCTTTACAGGTAAGGCCTTTTTGTAATATTTTAATTCATATTTATCATTTGTTTTCAAATTGGTGTATCCAATTTTCTCAATGCATCTTACTGCTGACAGTTTTTCATTAATAACATTACTAATTATGACTTAAAATTTGCTTCAATTTCAATTTAAGGAACCTGCAGACACTTTATAACATCCAAAGCAAGCTCCTCATTTGGGAGTCAAGAACAGTGTTGCAGTGAACTTTTTCTTACCAGAATGTTAATTAGGGAGGGAAGGGGTGGGGGGAATCTGCATAAAAAGCAAAAGAATTGAATCCTGTATATTATAATTATGTGAAGTCATAATACATCAACGTTAGTTTTTCAGATTTTTGCATTAAATAATTAATTATGCTACTTATTGATCACTCAAAAACAAGACTGAAATTAAAAATAATTCAAATCCTGTGGCAAAACACATTTCATGCTGGAAGTAATTATGATTTTTCTTTGTTGATAATTTAAACATATGCAAAGCATATTTTGTTTCACTTATTTTGATTTATTTTAATCGGACTTGTACATTTCCTTAAAAAGTAATTTCTTTTTCCTTTTAAAAAGTGTATCATGCTCTTAACTTAAAACGATCTGAAAGTAAACTTTTAAAACTTTTATTATTTAAGAAACCCTATAAAATACTGCTGCACTACTTAAATTTTCTTTGCTACAGTTTTCAAAAAGAAAACCGCAATCATGGGCCTGATTACTGAATAGGCCAACTTGGCTGCGGCCTAGGGCCCTCACAATTTAGGGGGGCCTGAGTGGCTGAAATTGTTCTAGTCAATGGCTAAAATTGTTTTATGCAATGCTTAAAACTTAAGCTCGAGTACAGGGGGCCTTAAAAAGATATTTGGCCTAGGGCCACTTAATGTCTTAATTGGGCCTTGACCACAATGCTTTCTAATAAAATGGCCAATATGTGTGTTGTATAATCAAACTTAGTTCTTATAGTTTTAAAATCAGAGGATTGCTTTTTTTCCTCATTTTCAAAAAAAAAAAATCTTTCATCTAAAACACTCCTCGCTTTACCGTGCTTGTCGGGAGAAAACAAAAAAGCATGATATTTTTGAAAACTAAATATAAACAAGGTCATAAAAAGTAGCAATTCAATTCAGGTACAAAACTCGTGCTGTGTGCACCAGCAAAAAGATTAGTTCAGAATTTTACAAGGTCGAACTTCTTTATAATCTACCAGTTTTCTATGTTTTTTTTTTTTAATTTAAAAAAGAAAAAGTTTTTTCTTTGTTTAAAATGGAATACAAATCGAAAGTTGCTGCTTAAACTGTAGTCAATCAAGTGTGTGGAAAATATGTAAGTTTGTTCATTAATCAATAAACAAAGAAAATGTTTTTTTCTCAAAAACATGTTTTTTTGGGATGTCAACAGTAGAACATTTTTTTTTTTAATATGGTTAACAGGGAAACAACTGAAAAGCAGAATATATAACGAGGCGCAATGTAATCAGGGGTTACTGGGTATTTGTTTTCTTATATAAACTAGCTTTGTTTTCATGAGCAGTAAACTTGTGATGGTATGATAGGAAATAGTAAAGGGTATTCAACAGCAAAATACAAAATAATATTTAGAAATAGCAAAATATGGCATTTTTTCATTCACTGAGAGTTAATCTTGATTTCCAGTATTTGAAATAACTATATTAGACAGTTAAAAGTCGAAATTATTTTTAAATGACTATAATACACAAGATTCAGGCTGAAATGGAGTCTACTCCATCTGTTTTTAGGGGAGAATTTAGCACTTTCTTATGGGGAAAAATATAATCGGAAAATTATCTCAGACTGCGAAGTTAATATATTTACAGGTAAGTCAGCACATTTTTTGTCTTAACGTTGGTATTAGGTATACAACTTGTCCACAGTCCCCTTTGAAAAATGTGAAATGATGGACCTGCCCAAAATTTTGATTCTTTGAAATCAGGATTTATTATTACTATTTTTAAATAGCAAATATTATCGCAATGTTGTAAATGTTTGAATGAATGATTTTCCAGAAAAATACTGCTATGGGGTGATTTAATTAAATTTTCTTTTCATTGCAAATTGATAATAAACTTGGACCCGCTAACCAGATCTATACAGATTTTAATATTGGCAATTATGATTAACAAATTGTTAATATAATTGTAAGCCAAAAATTGTGTCAAAATTGTAACAAACAATATCCTTTAAAAACGTCGTACATGCATCACTTATCAAACTGAATTTCTACAATATTGTTTTCAAATTTGCACTTTATACACAATTCATTTTTTATTGCATCTAAGCACTAGTAAACGTTGTTACTTTAACTCTGAATTTTTTCTTTGATTCATAATGTATGATAATCTTTTCTTTTTATGTTATGAATAATTTTCCAATGAAGAAATTGAAAAGCATAAGTATTTCCCACGTACATAACGAAAGCATCCACTGTCACTGGTCTGTCACTACTGTAGCAGACGATCTTTTTGATTCACATTGCCATTAAAAGAAAAGTTTCTCTTTTCCGGTCACGTGAGATTAGCTGTGAAATTCGCCATTTTGATTCGTTGATACTGGTTTGTTTAGCGTGTTTGATGTGTGCGACATCGTAAATTAGTTGCCAAAATTTACGTTAACCCCGTAGAAAGCAATAGTGAATAGTTAGAGGGGAGAAGTGTCAAACATCAAAGGCTGTTTCTGAGAAGTCTCTTGATCCCTGACTAATCGGTAAGTTCAAAACCGAAAAATATTTATCGAATTTGTGTTAAAGTACATACAGAAACGTTATCTGCTAAATTGAAAACCAATTATTCCATTTTACAGTCTTGATATTGGATTTTCATTTTTTGCGATCTTGTGTATTTCGTTTCCTTGATGAGGAATACAACTGTTTGTCAACAATAATATTGCATTATGTATTGGAAGACATGGGAGCACAAATTCAAACAAACCAAATTAACTTTCATCGCATCTTTTGTTGCGTACGAATTATAAATTTGATCCAAAAAACATTATTTTATGCAAAGTATAATTCCTATCCCCCGTATTTTAGCCTAACGAGATCATCGACAGATAAATTTTTCATTGCTTTTTAAAGGACATTCGTTGTCCCTATTTATAATTTTGATTAACGTTTAAGCATTACAAAAATACATGTGCAATACTCTTAGTATTACAGATCTGATATAAACACTCACTACTTTTCTGCTTGAGAAACTTGTTGCTTAAAATACACAAGCTGTTGAAGGGAAAAAAAAAAGAATGGGATTATATTTAAACCTCATTATTCCCCCCAGATTTGGGATGAAAAAGGGAATGCTATAAAGTGTAAAGTTGAGTTTTGAAATTTTCTTACAGAGACTAGTATTTCCTGAACACTATAGGTATGAACTAGGGGTATAAATGTCAAGAGTTTGACTAAATGGAACATTGGTGTCCTATACTCTTGATTTTTTGCAATGCGTGCTAAAAGTGATTTTACTTTAAATCCTCGGTGTATCATATTGCTTTCTTACTATTTCTGAATGATTTTATGTTCGTCAATTAAGCATGTTTTTCAAGAAAAATAAGAAGAAATTTAAAGTAGAAAAATTGAATAGGCTGAAGCAGAAGGTCTTAAGTGAAAACTCATTTTTAATATTTGTGCATTAAAAGCATTTTTCTTGAGTGAATAAATGTTCTCACAATGCAATATACATTGAGACAGCATTTGTTCACATGAAGATTACAAATGTGTTTCACAACAATTGTTGCAATTGTGCTCTGATGTGGTGAAACCACCACTAGGTCAGCACATAACAGTACGTAGTCTCATTCACAACTTTATCATCCTTGTCACTGCACACACATTCGCACTGCAATGCAATGCTCACTATTTTGGCGATCAGGGGTCAATTCACCTCCCTTCAGATTTAAAAAAAAAACGTGATTTTGCATGTGTTTTGTTCTTTTCTAACTGAATTGTGTTAGATTAATGCCAACCTTTTCAAGCTCCTTTACCCTCACCTTTGCAAGGAAATTTTGAATTGACAGGCCTGCTCCAACTTAATGTGAATTCGTAGCATCGTAACAAACTGACATTCTTAAGTTAGTGTCTTTGTATGTGGCTGTTGGGACCATTACATGACGGTCACATAATTGTCTCATTACATGGGCGTCGCTGCCTGCTGAACATTGGAGGGGACTTTGGAAAAATAGAAATGCTAGGAAAAATTCATGTTTTTTTAAAACATGTTTAGCCTTTGTAAATACCAATGAACATTGCAATTTTCAAATAAGGACCACAAGGAGTTAATATTCTGACCTGTAGCTGGAACAAAAAAATTGGGGAGGGGGGTTATGAAATTGAAGACCCCTCATTAATTTCAAACAGAGAGAAAAGAATGGGTTCAACTTCTTTTCTAAGAGGGAAGTCATAACTAGATCAGAGAGTTGAGAATGTGTTCCTAATCGTAAATATATTATTTACTCAGAAGTAAAGGGGGTACGGTGGTTTCTCCCCCGGAAATTTTTTGGAATTTGGTCTTAAGAATGCATTTTAAACGATCTTTGGTATTGTTATGGGAGAAGAGGTTCAGAGGCGCTTCTCTGGATATTTTTGGATATTGAAATTTAAAAACACAATTATAGATCATATCTGATTGTTTTAGGGAAAGGGAGGTCCGGGGGTTCTCCCCTGGAACTGTTTTTGAAAATGTTACTTTAAAAACGCGGTTTTAGACGATCTGCGTAGATGTTAGGAGTTTGGAGATTTAGGACTCACCCTTGAACTTTTTCAAAATTGAAAGGTCATCTTTGGAAATTTTAAGAGGACAGACAAATATTCGAAAAGTGTAATTTCAGTTGACTTTCAATGATGTTAGGGCAGGAATTTTTAAGAACTCTCCTTCGGAAACAAAAGTTTAAGCCCTTTAGAACGAAATATAGGACGATCTTAAACGTTGTTGACAAAAGACAGAGAGGGGAACGGAGACGCCTCCTTTTTTAATGAGAGATATGTTTATTCAAGCCGAAGCAGCAAAAAAAAAAATAATAAATAAAATAAATAAATAAAAGAAAAATAAAAAAATAGAGTTATACTCCCACATCTCACATTATTATTACTCTGCCAAACTACACCAAAAACAATGTTTTTATCAACAGAATTTTGCTTTCACTAAATATCAACCTTTTCTACATGCTTTTATATCTGGGAAACAATTAGATAAATATTTTTTTGTTGAACTAAAAATATAAATAGAGTTAAATAATTACAGAAGAAAGTATCGTAGTTTTCAACTAAACTAGGAGAATAATTTCTTTGCCGTTGATTCAAAAATTATCAAAATTTTATTATCCATTCACACTTTAAAGGTTGGAGGGGTGATTGTGTTCCGGTATTTTACCGGATTTCTGGTATTTTCATGATTGATTCTGGTATTTTCATGATCGAAAATACCGGAAATATAATATTTTAAATTATGCTTTTATCTTCCCACTTCCGTTTTTTTTTTTTTTTTGCTTTTTCAAATTTTCGGTGATTATACTAATAACACAGGTCTGCGATGAAAAAATGTTGCATATTTAACTATTGGTTTCAACAGTATTTTATGTGCTGATTACGGGAAAAATAGTGAAAAAAATCCATCACCGTCAGATAAGTCACAAATTTCGCCTGGAATTGACTTAGGGTGACCCGGGGTAATTCCTGATCAAACACGCAAACATCTGTATTGTAAAAAAACTATTTGCACTGGTGTTCTAATTTTTTCTGCAAATTTGGTGGCTTATGATATAAATCCTCTGCAAACTTCTTTTCTTTGAAAATAAAAATAGAATATGAAATATTTTAAATATTCAGTGATCAGGAAATACCCATAGAACGGGGTAATTCCTGATCACTTCTGGGGCAATTATTGATCACTCAGTTTTTCTTCTAAGGAAGGCATTTTTAAAACAACAATATGATAGCAATTAGTAAGAAATACATGAAAAAATAAATAAGTAAACCAGACATAAATTTAGCACATCATAAGTTTTAATTTATTTGAAAAATATATACGTATAAATTTAACTTATATTTTCCAAAAGTCTTTGCAGAACTTTTTGTAGCATTTATATGCACTGTTGATGGCTGTTTCATCAACTGTAAATGGGTTTGCCCCATTTAAGGTCACAGGACTATAAAAGAAGTATTTCACATTTACACTTTCAATTTTGTCCCTTTTTGGCCATTTATAATTGCCCGCACCTTTTTCCAAAAACTTCATTTCAACGAATTCCCCTTCTATTTTCAATGGCCCCGTTTATGCAGCAGGATTCAACCCGGCGTCAACCCGGCTTTCCCCACGAGGCCGTGTTTATGCACCGACCCGGGGTGAAACCGGTTTCAAATGGGGTAGAAATTTCTCTCCTTCATCAATGAGGTATTGAAGGTGGATTCTCCTGCATTGACTGTACGGTTGTTTATTTTACTTAGCCAAAGTATCGTTAGTGCGCAAGGAAAAACTAACAAAAAGAAGAAAACTGAAGATCTCTGAAATCATTTTTAACAAATACGGAAATAATATTCGATCAACTGATACTTTTGTTCAAATAGAAAGATTAGCAATACTGAAAAATAAATTATATTATCCTCAAATTCCTAAATTTAGAGCTTTTTTCCTAAATATTCTTAAGTTTACATAATTTTTCGACAGATTTTTGCTGAAAAAAAGGAAGTTACTATTCGATAAATTAAACTTCGTTCTACTAAGTCTTAATCACTATTTCTTATATTTTCTATTTAAGTGGCTTCAAAATTGTATGTGGTAAAAATCACTTTTTCAGTCAAGAATTGCGAGTAGTACGCAGACTTCGTAGTGGCTTTGAAAACAAAAATTTGACAATATTACAAAAAATCCAGGTCACTTTTGATATTGAGCAAAAATTTAGTAATGCACATGTGTATCTATATACAAGTATAATATTGACCTGTACATTATTTTCTTACTGCCAATGTCACGTTATCACTTGTTGTAATCCTAGTTTATGGGTGATGTGTTTTTCCCCCTCGACAGCTAGAGTTTAAAACTATTTATTAGGTGTAATATATTCGTTAAGCATTGCTTCTTTTTCTGAATAAAAATGTATTTTAATAAAAAAAAAAACTAAATACAATATTAACACTCAGGCGATTAATGCGCTGAAATGCATTCAGCATAGTTATTTCTTCTAAGCAAAAGCAATTTTAGAACAAAAATAAAATCGCAGCCTCCTAATTGGCCCCTATGTTAATCGTCTTAGTGCCCATTTACCGATTAATGAGTGCATTTTTAATTTAAACTTTTAAAAATTATGAGTTTAGAGAAAGAGTTAGGAAAAAAGGCTATCTTATTTATTCCTAAGGACAAACTGAAAACATGTTTAGAAGCCCTAAAATTTATAAGTCTGCAAAAAATCAGGAAGATCAGAACCTAAAAGAGAGCTATCAGAAAACTAAAAAATTAGGACAAATCAGGACAAAATATTTTAATCAGGAATATCTGGACAATTATGAAGTCTGAGCATGTTGGTATGATGTCAATCTAATGGATTTGTCAACACAATCTTAGCAAACAAAATGGAGAATTTCAGATCGGAAAATTCAAATTTTAGTTACTACTTTACAGAAAATTTTATCCGGAAACCAAAAAACAGGCAATTTTGTTTCACAATTTTAGCGCCATTTTATAAAACCAATTTCTGAAAGGGAGATTTCTTTTTCTAATATAAACGCTTTTTTTTTATAAAAGCCATATCGCGCAGGATTCAAAACATTTAGTACAGAAACAAGAAATAAAATAAAAGGGTCAACTTGCAACAATTAAAGGTCATCTTGTAAAATTAAAGGGTCAACGGGCCAAAACTACCAAAACATTTCCCGATCGAAAACATGTCAAGTGCATTCATAAACTTTTTTCAAATTTCATTCCAACTGAAAACTGAGGAAATAAATACGGATGCATTCTATTGCATTAAAAAAAAAATGTGTGGCAAAATTTGCCTATTAGAACGAAAACCCTGTTTTTTTTTAAATACCATCTCTTCCCCTATACCCCTATTTATTACAGACTGTCCAACATATTTTTTACGAATAGAAATTGTTTTTCGCAGTATTGTCAAGAAGTGCTTTTGTTACTACACATTTCATTTTAAAAGTTTGAGATTAATGAGTTTTTTTTTCTCCCAAGAATCGGAAAGTATTCCCGAGAATAATGATGTTTGCCCACTTAAAATAAGTTACAAAATATACTGGAAAGTGCATAAGTATGTATGTAAACGGAGTCTATGTTTTGAAATCAGTTAATTTGTGTAATATTGTAAATTATGAAAGAAAGGCATAACGTCCAAGCTAATTTCAAATCAACAATTTGAGGAATAAAAACGAAAAACAACTTTCGCGACTTCCACGAAACCAGAACCTTTCCGCAAGGGATTCTGGGGAAAAGGTAGAGAAATCGCCTTTTGTCAAAAACAGGTCTAGTTGAAAACCCGGCTTCAATGCTGCATTTCTCCTCCTTCTGCTTCACGCCGGGTTAAAGCCGGAGCGTGCATAAACGGGGCCAATGCTTTTCCAATGTATACTGGGTCATCGTCGTAATATACAGCATAATAGCTGTGTAGCGACAGATTCTTGTGCATGGCCTCTAACAAGACTTTAGCATCATCTATCTGGGTATTCCTGTTGATTTGACCAAAATGTAAAACTTCGGGAACTGCTTCGGTATCTTCCTTGTTCAAAATTTGCTCAACTTTTTGTTTCTTCGTTTCATTGGTCTTCAATTTTTCCTTCTAAAAGCTTTGTGTCCTTTTAGGAACATTTCTAATTTTGTTAAGAAGGTGTGTTTTGCATAATTTGGTGTTTCACTGGGGGACTAAGATAAATCTTGGTCTCCCAGTATAGTGTATTCTATGTGTTTGGAAGAACTGAGACAATTGCTTCAAGGTAAGAAGAAATCACTTCGTTTTGAATTACCCATGATTGGAGAAAGCCCGAAAATCACAGTGAGGACGAGAATTTTTGTTCTTTAGCGCAAGGTTTCAATTTGAAAATCAAAAAAAAAAAAAGAAAAAAATTTCATACCCAACCAATATACGTTCTGCTATTCTTCCTGTTCATCATGGACCTGACTTGGCGAATTCCTTCTCAAAGACTTATAATAACTTTGCAACACATGTCCATCACTTTTATGCTCCTTTTAACTAGGTTTGATTATTTTTATGCTTTTACTAAATGTTAAAATTAAAAGAATTCAAAATTATCCGTTTTTTTTGTACTTTTTTCAAAAACTTCAACTTTATTTTGTAGGCAAGCGTTATGTGATAGAAAAAAACCAATGCCTTTTTTGAAATCAGCGCAAAAAAAAAAAAAAAAGATCAGTTAACTAAATCAAAACAATTTTTAAAAAGTGTATTTTTGCAGACCTGTGTAATTATTAATAATATTCACAAATAGAAATGTTAAAATGCCATTCTAATTTTTTTTTTACTTTTATAAATTATTTTATTTGCATCTTTTTTGATTTTGGTGCCTTCCTTTTAAACAATGCAATTTATTTGCATCCGTTATTAAGAATTGAATTTCTCTCATTTTTGATGCTTATTACCCTTAGTTGGGAGACAAATAAATGAAATATATATTTTTTTTTGGAAATAATTTGCAAAACACCAGCTCAAAAGTAACTTTTTTTTACTCATTTGCAATTTAATTAAATGCATGCATAGTATTTTGACCAAAAACTATGAAACTAATCTATTGTATAAAATGTGTCTTGTTTGTTTGCTTATATGAAAAGCAATCAGTTATTATGTATGTCTAACTATAAAATTAGGGGTGCTTAAGTAATAGGAACCTTGGTTTAAAAAAAAAACGCCCCCCCCCCCACACACATTTTCTCGTTAAAACTTTCAGGTATTTTTTCATGCACTCACAATCACCCCTGAAAGGTTGAGCAAATTTTCCACTGATGTCTTTGGCTCCTTTGTATGTACAATCTTTTAAATGTTTCTAATTTGCTGTTCTGAAGAAACTTCCTCCCCTCTCCCCTTTTCCATTTTCACTTAAGAGGAAATTTGATGCCCCTTACTTTCCTAATCCAAAGTTTAATTTTATCATGTTGGTGCTTAATAGCACCCATCAGGAAAAAACAAATCGTTGAATAGAGGTGGTTTGAAATTTCATTCTGTTGAGGCAGCGCTGGATTTAGTTCTGCGCCACCCCTAGCAAACTTGAAATTTGTTGCCCCCTCCCCCCTCCTGTTTCCCGCTTTCAAATTAAAAAGTAACTTTCCTTCACTATAAAATCTCTACTACATCGTCTTTAAATACCTATGCCTAGCTATTCCGAAATTTAGAGAGTCAACCTTATAATGATCAGGTTGAATTACAACTCTATGGAACGTTATTACAATATTCACGTTAAACCATTTTAAATAATTTATACAATATTCATGTATAAATTAATGAGCTAATATTTTATCATAACCCTATAATTTTTGGAAACTTTGTTTTTTTTTCATATTTTAAAGTCCTAACACATTTCTTTTCAAGACAATGGAGAGGAATTATTGTAAAAAAATATGCAAAAAACATGAATTAATCCTTTAGACCTATATGCAGGGCTTAATTGCAGGCCTGTTATTTGGGAAATCAGGACAAGAGGAAGTCAATTGACCCTACCTCCTGTCAGGGTGTAAAAAAAATCAATGATTTTTTTTTAAATAAAAAAAAATCGGATTTTTTTATTTAAATCAGATTTTTTGATTTAAATCGGATTTTTTTTATTTAAAAAAAAAAAAAAATTAGAAACTTCAGTTAATAATTAATTTACATTTATGAACGACTTACCTTTAAGTTTTTAAAAATACAAAAACGCCTTTGAAGTAAAGCTTCACCAAAAAACTATGATGTAAAACCGGATTCAATGCAAATACATATGATTCTAATTAGGGATGCACAGATTAATCGGCATTACCGATTAATCGGCCACTTTGCCAATTATTAATAATCGGCAAAATCTTGCTGATTAATCGGTGATTTTTTTTATATTTTTTTATATTATCCTTTAAAGTATTCCTTCACCAAGAAACTATGATAAATTGTTTTACTAACAGTGAAAAAATGTAATTTTCTGAAATCCTTACTATAACACACAGTATGAAAAAGTGTGTACAGAGTAAAAATTAAACAAATAGTTGACGTAAAAACGAACGTAAAACTGACTGGAATATTAAAAGATAACCCTCTGCAAATTCCTGAAATTTTAAGTTGGAATTCAAAAACATTAATATTTATTTCATTTATAATCAGTCAAATTTTGCTAATCAACCAGCGGAAAAGATGTTTTAAATAACATTAATTCAATGATGTTTGAACACAATATTACGATGAATAAATTTATAAACAAGAAATAAATAATTTTCTGCAAACACAAGAATTATACGTTTTACGAGAGTGAAGTGAGTAAAAAGAAAACAAATAATTCAAAGAATGAAATACAAAATAATAATAACAAGCTGCCTCTCAGTTGAGATAAAATGATTTAATAATTTAATATTCCTATTCTGAATAAATCTACACTTATAAACAATGTTGCAACATTTTTTATGTCTCGATATTTTACTCTTTAGCTTATTGCTTTTAAATAACCTCAAATTTTCAAAGAACAAAAGTCTTGAATTAAATGGTTACTTATAGTTGAAAAACAAATTCAAATTAAGAACACCCCAAAATTAAAGTGCTCATCACAGCTCCCCCCCCCCCCCCCCCCCGCCATTTGTTTTAATAACTATTATGCCTAGTGTGTTAATGTAACTTTATTTACAAAAATATTTAAAAAATTTCAAAGGAAGTTGATAAAATTTTGAAATCATTTAACATGGAAAAATGGAGAAAAACAAATGTTTTGTCAAAAACCAAATAAATAACCATTTCTAAAAATCGGAATTATATTAGAAAGAGAAAAAACAGTGAGGGTGAAATTGGTAATATTAAAAATAATAAACCCGAACATAATCGGCTCTGCCGATTCTCATTCACCGATTAATCGGTAATCGGCCAATTTGCTTATCGGTGCATCCCTAATTCTAATCACTTTTAATATCAACAAAATTATGAAACACTATACAGAAAATTAAAGAAAATAAAGACATTAAGCAGCATTACAATGAAATTTTAAAAAAATGAGAAGTACAATGAAAAATTTATATACAAAAATTTTTTAATTAAATATGACTTTTTCAACCGTAATGAAAATAAAGAAAAAGAAAGAAATTTCTGTAAAATCCCGAAAGTAACCCCACCCCGTCGAATATACCCCCCCCCCCCCTTATTCGTCTAAATGGAAATTTATCTTAAATCCTGAACTCTTTGCAACACCTGCCCTGCAGCTGCATGTACTTTCTTTATTTTACATATTAGACAAAAAAACTAGCGCTATTTGTGCATACATATTATTTGGACTGCAACCTTCCACCATCTGTGGAGGGGGGATGAGTAAGATTACTTTTGATTTATTAGATAGAAATCAAAGCTCTAAAAAAATGGCAAAAATAATGAAATTGAGATTGTCCAAGAGAATTTTATAAGGATTAAAATAAAAAGTGATTTAAATCGATGATTTTTAAAAAAAAATCAATTGATTTAAATCGCGATTTAAATCAGATTTAAATCAATTGATTTAAATCATTGACACCCTGCCTCCTGTATTTTGAAAACATAATGTAATACTGCCATTTTATATGTATTTTCACTATGAAATATTTGAACCAACTCTTTGCTCCTTATCCTTCTAGAAATTTTTTAAATGACGGGCCTGTTTAATTGCTACAAAAAGTACCAAAGCCCTACGGTACCCCCCTTAGTAACGTATTCCCGTATGTGAACAATAATAAAATGATGTTATTGTAAAAAATAAAAAAGATACTCCTATTTTGTTTTCAACAATAGTAAAAAACAAGAAGTTCTGTCAAGAACTAAACGAGCCTACTTTCCCGTACATCGACATTGGCATTCTCGCATCTGATCATTATTCTCTTGATTATCTGAGACTGAAAATTATGTCAAACATATCTTTTTAGCACTTAGAGCTGATTTCGAAAAGCAAAATATACCCCTCTCATCAGATGAAATAGACACGTAAAAAGTAATTAACGAATAAATAAAGTTTTGTCGCACCTTTTAAAGAGTGTAACTGTTACAGTTCCTCCGTAGAAAAAATTCTCCATCGTTTTCAAAATAATAATAATAATAATAATAATAAAATAAATTAATAAATAAATAAATAAAAGTGCAAAGAGCATCAAAACACATTTTATCAAAGAAAGAAAAAAAAAAGGAAAAAAACTCGTCCGTTAATAAAATGTCTCGAATTTCACTTTTAATCCGTTGCCAGTTGTTAAATACATATAAAGAATAAAATGTTCTCGTGAATGAAAAATTTTGTTACAAAAAAAATCGTCTGCCAAGAAAAAAAAATAATAAATAAATAAAACAAGAAGTTCTGTCAAGAACTAAACGAGCCTACTTTCCTGTACATCGAAATCAGCATTGTAGCATCTGATCAATATTCTCTTGATTATCTGAAACTGAAAATTATGTCAAACATACCTCTATAGCAGTTAAAGCTGATTTCTAAAAGCAAAATATACCCCTCTCATCAGATGAAATAGACACGTAAAAATTAAATAAACGAGTCAATTAAGTTTTGTCGCACCTTTTAAAGAATGTAACTGTTATAGTTCTTCCGTAGAAAAATTCCACAATCGTTTTCAAAAGAAAAAAAAATAAACAAATAAAAAAAAATTACAAAGAACTTCAAAACACATTTTATCAAAGAAAGAAAAAAAAAACTCGTTCGTTAATAAAATGTCTTGAATTTCATTTTTAATCCGTTGCCAAATGTTAAATATAAATAAAGAATAAAATGCTCTCGTAAATGAAAAATTTTTGTTAACAAAAAAAAAATCGTCTGCCAAAAAAAAATCATAATAATAATAAATTAAACAAAACAAATAAATAAATAAACAAAAAATCGTCTGCCCAGTCAGTCATTTTTTTCTGAGCCTGCATTTCCGCCATGTCTGCGGAGTCGGAGTCGGAATCAGAGTCCTCACAGCAGATTATTCAGAAAAGTACTTTACAATACATTATTTATCAAAACCATTTTCTTACAAAGTTAGTTTGAAGGAAATCCGCCTTGAAGTTCAGAATCAACATTCAATTTAAATTTCTCCGTAGGCGCTCATGTTAAAATTTTTTCTGAACGGTTCATCCTTGAACGAAAAACTGTTCAAATTGAAAAGTGAAATATGGGAAGAAGCCTCTCCGAGATCTTACGAACAAAAAAAAGTTTATTCAATTCCGACGGTTCACTTAAAAGTTATTAGGTGGGGAAAGGTTGTTTGAACGGTTCAATGTTGTACGAAAAAAATGTTCAAATTGAAAATTTAAATACGGTAATGAAGCATCCTTGCCGAGATCTTTCGAACAAAAAAAAGTTTGTTTAAATCGGACTGTTCACTCAAAAGTTATTAGGTGTGAGAGCTTTTTTGAACGGTTCAATGTTGAACGAAAAAATTGTTCAAATCAAAAACGTAGGTACGGAAATGAAGTATCCCTGAAAAGATCTTTCGAACAAAAAAAAGTTTGTTCAAATCGGACTGCTCATTCAAAAGTTAGTATCGCGGGACCGGTTATTTGAACGGCTCAAAACTGAACCAAAAATTGTTCAAATCAAAAAATCAAATATGGGAATGAGCTGTACTCGCCGAGATCTTTCCAACAAAAAAAAGTTTGTCCAAATCGGAATGTTCATTCAAAAGTTATTAGGGGGGGGGGGGGGACAGACAGACCGACCGACCGACCGACAGACACACAAATTCCCCATCTCAATACCCTACTTTCAAATTTTTAATTTTTCGATATTTATTTCATTTTTTTGTTTCTTTTTGACTTTTTTTTACTTGGCGATTTTTTTTTACTTGGCGATATTTTTTGGACTTGGCGACATTTTTTAGATGCATTAAGCCAGTTTTACTGCTTTTTTCGTTTCTTTTATTTTTAACGGGAAAGTAGGCTAATAAAACAATTGAATAAATAAACAAAAAATCGTCTGCACAGTCAGTCATTTTTTTCTGAGCCTGCATTTCCGCCATATTTGCGGAGTCGGAGTCGGAATCAGAGTCCTCACAGAAGATTACTCAGAAAAGTACTTTACAAACATTATTTATCAAATCTATTTTCTTACAAAGTTAGTTTGAAGGAAATCCGACTGTAAGTTCAGGATCAACATTCAACTTAAATTCCCCGTAGACGCTAATGTTAATTTTTTTCTGAACGGTTCAATATTGAACGAAAAATGGTTCAAATCAAAAAGCGAAATATGGGAATGTATGGGAAAGGCTCTCCGAGATCTTACAAACAAAAAAAAGGTTTATTCCATTCAGACGGTTCACTCAAAAGTTATTAGGTGGGGAAAGGTTGCTTGAACGGTTCAATGTTGAACGAAAAAATGCTCAAATGGAAAATTTAAGTCCGGTAATGAAGTATCCTTGCTGAGATCCTTCGAACAAAAAAGTTTTTTATTTAAATCGGACTGTTCACTCAAAAGTTATTAGGGGTGACAGCTTGATGATTGAGCGGTTCAATGTTGAACGAAAAATTGTTCAAATCGGAAATGTAAATACGGGAATGAAGTATCCTTGATAAGATATTTCGAACAAAAAAAGGTTTGTTCAAATCGGATTGTTCACTCAAAAGTTAGCATCGCGGGACAGGTTGTTTGAACGGTTCAAAGTTGAACCAAAAATTGTTCAAATCGAAAATTCAAATATGGGAATGAGCTGTACTCGCCGAGATCTTTCCAACAAAAAAAAGTTTGTCCAAATCGGAATGTTCACTCAAAAGTTAGCATCGCAGGACAGGTTGTTTGAACGGTTCAAAGTTGAACCAAAAATTGTTCAAATCGAGAAATCAAATATGGGAATGAGCTGTACTCGCCAAGATCTTTCCAACAAAAAAAAGTTTGTCCAAATCGGAATGTTCATTCAAAAGTTATTAGGGGGGGGGGGGGGACAGACAGACAGACGGACCGACACACAAATTCCCCATCTCAATACCCTACTTTCAAATTTTTAATTTTTCGACATTCATTTTACATTTTTATTTTTTTAACTTGGCGATATTTTTTGGACTTGGCGATATTTTTTAGATGCATTAACCTACTTCTAATACTTTTTTCGTCTTTCTTTTATTTTTAACGGGAAAGTAGGCTAAAAATGATTAAAGTAACATTTGGCTGCCCTAGCAGGGACGTCATTTCAAGTTTTTCCAGGGGGGGGGGGGGAAAAGGGTCCAAACACAGTGCAATTTCATCGGAAAACATCAAAAGCCACACCCACTTACAGGTAAAAACATTAATTTCTCAAGGTCAGGGGGGGGCAATTGACCCCCCCCCCCGCCCTCCTTAAATGACGGACCTGTGCCCTAGGCCTGTTTTGCCTATTTGGAAATTCAGCCCTGTATTGAGGCGAATGAACTAAAATTTGGCAAAATTAGAAATTCTAAAATAATCGAGAAAATAACTAAAAAAGACCCGCATAATATTAAATTGGTTTGCTTTCATTTTTGCTCTATGCCATAACCATTGACAATTTTTCTAGAATCAGCTCAATTTGTGTTTTAATTAATTTCATTGTTGCTGTTGCTTTAATTTTGCTTTTCTCTTTATTCTTTTTAAGTTTTTAAGTCTTACAAAAACTTTAAAAGTTTTGCTTTTTGTATGTTTTCCAAACGTGAACCAAAGAAACCCTGGGCTCTTAATCTTTAAAAAAAACCCGATTTTGGACTATACTTTAAGACCTTAGGTAAGGAGGTTTGTGTTGAAGTTCTTGTGTTGAAGGAGGTTGTCGAGTGAAGTTCTGAAGTCGGATCAATTTTTTTTTTCAAAAATATTTTTATTTTATTCTTTTTAGTGTAAATTTGTAAGACTGGGCGCCTTACTAATTGTTTTCCAAAGGTTCTTTTATTTTTGCGTTTCCCGTGTAATATTTTGCTATATATTTATTATACACATATCATAGCGTGATGTAATTAAAATATTTTTTTAGAGATTGTTGTCTCATAAACGTGGGTGAAACCGTGGGGCATAGCTATGCCATAATAAAGGTCATATCCATGCAAAGGATTTCACATTTTTTGTTCCAGTTAAAAATACTACGTACGAGGCCCGCTAATGAGTTTCATGTTTGATTCAGTTAAGCCTTCATTCAAAATTCTCATTATCATTATTATTACTGTTTCATATCAACCACGTTTTATAACAATGGATTTCATATTTAATCATTTCGCACAAATCGCTTTAAATTTGAGCAAAAATGTGAAGATTTTTCTCAATTTCTTCAAAATCCCGTTATCAAACCTTACGTCAATTAAAACTAATGAAGCCTGAAAAATGACGAATCTATCGGTAACGGAATTTTTGAAATCGGTTCAGGCGTCTTCGAGTAATCGTATAAATTCATAAAAATTTCAAAAAGACCATAGAAATGAATTTCATTATGTAATCCAGAGAAGCCTTACATTCAAAATTGTCATTATTACGATTACTGTGATCCCGATTTCTATTTCGAACGATTTCTGCAGGTTCCCGTTATCAAACCCGGACCACGAGACGATGGGACCAATCGGAAATGAAACCCTTTCGAACAAAAAATAATTTTTGAAATCGGTTCAGGCGTCTTCGAGAAGTCTTATAACATACAAAAAAAAAAAAAAAATCTCCGACGAATTGTATAACCTCCTCCTTTGTTGAAGTCGGTTAAAAAAATTGAGTTAATAAAAAGCACTCTTTTCATCATTAATTTCCGAACAAAGATTTAGATAAATTAGAATAACTTTCAGCGTTTTGAACTTGGGGATGTACTTGCAGTTAGAAAACAAAAGATTTTTGAATAGTGAAGAGTTGTAGGCAAATTTCTAAGAAGGAAAAATAAAAAAAAATGCATATGTTTTTCACACTTTTGAAGTGTTGTAAGAAAATATGACTCCCGAAAATATTTTAATTCATAAAAATTCTTTTCCATTTTTTCTAAAAAAAAAACAACTTTTTTTCTATAACGGTAAAATTTCTGGAAATTTAGCATTTCTTATTAATGGCACTAAAAAATACTTAAGAGTGCTCCTACAGGCCCAATTCTCCACTGCCCCTTAACTGTAAATCAGGTAAATTTGGTGAACTTGTTCAATAAAATCAGAGAATTTTGTTTCACTGTTTCTGTTGTCACCAAGGAGGTGGTTGTCACCCTGCGGCAATATTTTAAAACTGAGGGTTTTGGTTTCATTGTTTTCAATTCATTTTTTATCTTTTCAGTCATATTCAATCTTCACTGTTAAATCATCGGAAATTTGGGGGGGGGGGGGGGTGATCTCTTGAAAAAATGTAGGCATATTTTATTTATGTATTTATTTATTTATTTGCAGGCTTCTGAATCTTCAAGTGGATACTTGTAATGGTGTTCCCTTTTCCTAATCAGGTATTTATATTTATCTACTTACTCTGTTATATTTTTTTACCCCTCCATACTGATTTTGTCTGCCGCTGGTTGAAGTTAGATTTTTTTGAACAAAATGGCAAAAGTTATATGAATGAAATGTTATATGAAAATGTACTTTCAGCCAGTGGTTGGAAAAACTACATTTCTTTTGTAGCGAACTACAACTACATTGTTATAAATGTAGTTAACTACAACTACAACTACTTTTTTTTAATGTAGCTACTACAAACTACTTTTGAATTGTAGTCGCTACTTCGCTACTTTTTAAAAAATATAATAATTAAAAAGCATACACCGTTTGAGGATTTACCGAAAAATTCGAAGAGTGGTTTCTCTATCTCTATATATATATATTATATATTATTATATTATCTTATATTATTATACTAATAATAAAGCTGAAAGTTTGTCTCTCTGTCTTTCCTTCTGTCTGTCTGTTAAGCGCGTAGCGCCAAAACCGTTCGGTCGATTTTCATGCCACTTGGTACAAAATTAGTTTGTAGCATGTAGTTTTGCACCTCGAAGCGATTTTTCGAAAATTCCATTTCGTTCTTTTTCTATTCGAATTCTTAGCGGAAATTCGATAAAATAGGGAAGAAATATTTCACACACATTTTCAAGTCTTATGTCATTCGAAAGCTTGAAATTTTCTGCACAAAATGAAGTTTTTTCGAAGTTTCTACGATCATCGGGAGAGCTGTAACAATTGTTTTTAGAATCCCGAAATTCAAGGCTTACCTTCAGTAAAGCAAGCCAAACGATTCTAAAATGGTTGAGCTTTAGAATAAAATTTGTTTGAAAAGAGGGATAAAATGAATTATTTTATCAACGGAAATCAACTTTTCATGTTGTTACTATGGTTACGTGTTCATACTTATTTTTGTTTCTTTTTCTGTTTTATTTTTGTTTCTGTTTTATTTTGGTTCTTTTTCCAGGGTTGCCAGCGTCAATCTTCGGCCAGACGTAATATTTTTGATTCTACGGTAGTATTTTTTCGGCCCAAATAAGGAGCGTAGTATTTTTCTGGCAACCCTGTTTCCAATACACTAATGACTTAATTAAAAGATTTGGCGGATTTTTTTTTTTTTTTTTTGTTCATTTTCATAGATTTCGCATTTCAGCAACATTGATTTTGGCAACGTTTGGAAACAGTAGTATTTTGTAATATTTTTTTTAGAGGAGGCGTAGTATTTTTTGTTCCAATTCTCTGGCAACCCTGTCTTTTTCCCGGTGAAGATGCTTTGGGACCCTGCTTGGCGCGTTTTCAAAAAGTCAACTACGCAAAATAGCTAGGGTTACTACGCTTGGCGCGCCTATCGTTCATTTAGCGAGAAAAGGGTACCTAAAGCACAGATTAACGAAATATCGTACCAATTGCGATATTGCATCGTTTTTTTAAAGTGTTTCATTTCGGAAAATGTATTGTTTTGTTTTTTAAGCTAGGAAAGAAAACGTTCTTCTTCTTTGAAACTTTGGTAAGATTTCTGTTGGTTCCTGTTATCAACAAAATTGTTCTTATTTTCTCTTTTGGCTTATTTTTGTCCATCTCCCTTGGGGTTGACAGAACATGTCAACCCCCATCAAATGCATCAATTCTGTCTCAACAGTGTTTTCAATGCAAGGTGATATGAATTGGTTAACAAAAGTGATATGAATTGGCACGACCACTTGGCGATATATCGCCAAGCTTTTGATCGCCAAGTATTTGACGCCAATTGGCGAATTTTTTTTTTTTCTGATTTAGGTTCAATTTGGCGCTGTTGGCGATATTTTGCGAAAAATCCACTGAATGATGTTAAAATCGACGATATTTAGGAGATTAATCATTGTAAAACATTTTTTTGCATTGTTTCGTAGCAAACTAGGGATACAAATGTTTGAATTGTTATCTTGCTCACTCCAAGCACTATTTTAGCACTTAAGGCATCTACTAAGAAATTTACACGTAAAATTAAGTAGTGTGGGGTCCATATCAGATCTTTATATCACTTTGAAGGAATTATAGTTGAATAAAACTAAAATAGAGCGTTTTTTCTGCTATATCAATTCTTTTACAAATGAACTTTTAATTTTATACCACGGGCAAAGCCGTGCGGGTACCACTAGTACATTAATAAATTAACTCATTTGAATATGGAATCAAACCAGGAATTTTCTTTGAATTTATTTGTTACTTTTCCTTTTTGTTATTTTTTTTTTTTTTTTTCTAAAATTTGTCCTTTTTAGATTTTTTTTTTACAATTTTTAAGAATATTCGCCTAAAGAAAGGATTCAAAAGTTGAATTCAAACTTCATTTTTTTTTTTTTTAATTTTCTTGCCAGGGAATATTTAGGAACATGAAATTTTTTGAATCAATATAAAATTATGATGGCAAATAAACCAATGATATCAAACAGATAGAATGTATTTCGTCAAAACGATGTATCTAAGAACAGCTCATATTTTTATGGTTCTAATTTCTCATTGGCGTCCGCTGCTGTACTCGTACAAGATTTGCACTAGTCAGAGTCAATTAAAAATTGTTTTTTTTTTTCCTGCGTTCTCTTTTTTTAAATTTTTTTTCATTTATTTATTTTTTTTTTAATTTAAAAGTAGTTTCCAGAAATCGCTACAAACTACCATTTTTTGTTATTGCGCTACTCACTGTTCTACTTTTTTTTTAAAAGTTGTGCGCTACACAACAAACTACTAAAAAATGTAGCTACTACAGTAGTACGCTACTTCCGACCACTGCTTTCAGCCAAGTTGCTCCATGTCAAGTGATCCAAAGTTTTTTCCCTCACATTTTTGTGTTTCTTTCAAATTTGGCTCATCAATTGTACTATTTGAGGTAATCAAAAGTCCCAATTTTTTAAAATTTTTATCTCTTTTATTTTTTATTTATGAATTTTTCAAAACCCCTCTTTTTTCCATGGATGCTTGGCCATATAAGGGACCATAAATCATCACCAAATATAGATAGAACGATTTGGTGAATGACATTTTAAAGTACTTTAGTTGCCGTTTAATCTGATATGCAACATGACTAATTTAAAATATATATTTATATATACAGTGTGTCCACTCCAATCGTGGACCAATAGCTAATTTCTAAACCGTTAGAGATAAGCATATAGTTTATTTAGGAAAAAATCTCCAAATTATGAAAGGAATTTTGGGTCTATTCAATGTTTTTCAAAAAATCAAATTTTGAAAGAGTTACGAAATTTAAATTTTTATACAGCCCCCCAGTCCTATCAATCATATTTAGTAAAACATTCTTGACACTGTAACGTTTGAAACTAAAGAAAAATCACTCTTCTACGACAAAAATTGACCAAATTATGACGTTTTGAAAAATCAAGATTTTGCATTATTTCATGACGTCATCGAGAGATCGCTTAAGGGACCGTATGCGAAATCATTCAAAATCTTGATTTTTCAAAACGTCATAACTCGGTCAATTTTTGTCGTAGAACAGTGATTTTTTTTTAGTTTTAAACGTTACAGTGTCAAGAATGTTTTACTAAATATGATTGCTAGGACTGGGGGGTTGTATAAAAATTTAAATTTCGTAACTCTTTCAAAATTTGATTTTTTGAAAAACATTGAATAGACCCAAAATTCTTTTCATAAATTGGAGATTTTTTCCTAAATAAACTATATGCTTATCTCTAACGGTTTAGAAATTAGCTATTGGTCCACGATTGGAGTGGACACCCTGTATATACGAGGTGTGGCTAGAAAATAACCGAACTGATGCTGTAAAAAAATTTTATTTTCCATTATTTACAATTTGATGTTATCTCCTTCAATGTACTCTCCTCCTCGGTCTACACACCGCTCCATACGAATTTTCCACTGTTCATAGTAATGCTGCAGATCATTTTCGGTAAGTCCATACATTACTTCCGTCGCTTTTTCTTTTACTGCTTCAACACTCTCAAATCTAGTTCCTCTCAAAGCTGACTTGACTTTAGGGAAAAGAAAAAAATCACAGGGGGCCAAATCAGGTGAGTAGGGTGGATGGTCTAAGATGGGAATGTTGTGATTGTTGGAAATCTCCTGATTCTCCACGACAAAAAAAAAAAGCACGAATATCAAAATCGAAATTCAAGGCAATGATGATTGTTTTTTTTTTTTTATGTCAAAGGGATTGTACACATTGATTGGGTACCAGAGGGACAAACAGTGAATCAGCATTACTACATTAGCGTCCTGACTACCCTACGTGAGCGAGTACGGAGAAAACGGAACGATTTGTGGAAAAAAAGACATGGATCCTGCACCAAGACAATGCCCCGCTCACAATGCGTTGTTAGTGAAGACGTTTTTAGCCAATCACAACATTCCCATCTTAGACCATCCACCCTACTCATCTGATTTGGACCCCTGTGATTTTTTTCTTTTCCCTAAAGTCAAGTCAGCTTTGAAAGGAACTAGATTTGAGAGTGTTGAAGCAGTAAAAGAAAAAGCGACGGAAGTAATGTATGGACTTACCGAAAATGATCTGCAGCATTACTATGAACAGTGGAAAATTCGTATGGAGCGGTGTGTAGACCGAGGAGGAGAGTACATTGAAGGAGATAACATCAAATTGTAAATAATGGAAAATAAAATTTTTTTACAGCATCAGTTCGGTTATTTTCTAGCCACACCTCGTATATATATATGTATATTTTTTTAAAGTGAAATTTCAATTTAAAATTTAAATTTCTCGGAAAACATATAATGATTTTTTTTTTTCAAAAAAATCTCGAAAATTCTTGTGCATTTTACGTTTGTTTGTACAAAGTTTTAGGCTGGATCTCAATTGGATCATATGTTTTTGAATTCTTTAAATAAAATTCTATAGGAAAAGGTGATATTTTTTAGATTCTTTTTATTTAAATGGGAAGTTCTCTTGCTTCGATGGTCTAAAAAGGAGTAAGGTAACTTGACTATGCTTGAAGTAAGCTGGCATGAACTTGTTGATTAGTCAGGCCCCCCCCCCTCCCTCCCTCCCTCCCCAGCACCACTTTTTTTTAATTTCAAAACTGTTCAAAATGTTTTAAAAAAATCTCTTTCATGCCAAATGAATAGTAAACTTATTTAAAGTTGGTAACTGGGTTTCCTTATCACTAGACGAAGTATTCCCCCCACCCCCCACCCAAATATACTATAAACACTATACTAATATGATGTCTAACCTGGGGATTAAATTGAGGATTATTTTTACCCTATTTCCAGACGAAGTGTTTCTTTTTCGATCCGAACTTCACAAAGTGTACTTCCATTCAATATCTGGAATTTTACTTTTCAATATCTGAACCATTCAATATCTGAAATTTAACTAATCTGAAATGTAACCAAATTTGAAAAAAGTACAAAAATGTGAGAGGAAACTCTTTCTCAGATTTTGGATCACTTGGATTTTGGATTCACCCAGCGCCGAATCGCCCATCGTCGAAAGTTCGCAAACACTTTTCATGACAAAAACATTGAAAAGTAATTTAAAAAAAAATTAAGTAAAAAGTTTCATTCAGCACATAATCACCCAGTGGCGTATGAACTTTAAAAAATAGAGGAGCTGGCGTAGTGCCGAATATTGAAGCTTCATTGTTGGCCGTGGGAGGAGGGGGGGGGGGCACTTTGTCACCCTTTACTCACTAGCTCTATTTTAAAGTCATAAGTGTTCAAATAAACCTTTTGTGAATGAAAAGAAATTAAAAACACAACTAATTATCCATAGATGACCTATGGCCTCGCTACTGATGTTTATGTATATTCTGACTCTCGAATCCCTTGCGGCTCCCAGGTAAAAAAAAGATTGTGCACCACTGCAGTAGAGCCTTTCTTTCTTCAATTTGAAAACTGAAGCTTAATATTCCTAAGCCGTAACCATTGGAGTACATAGCTCCAACGTGGGGGGGGGGGGGGGGAGTTTGAGGGCTCAAGATCCAGAAAAATAGCACTAGTGGTACTCTGGGATTTATTTATTTATTTATTTTTAAATAGGAGTTCCAGGGGCGCACTTACAAATTTTGCGCTGGAGCGCACACAGGTCTATGTACGCAACTAGCCGTAACGCAACAATTATCCACCAGGTTTAATACCTGTGATGCATGCTTGCTCTTAAAAACATAAGTAAGATATTAATCAACACAAACGCCTTTCTTCCTCTTTCTTTTCAATCTCAAATCAAGCTTTTTATTGTTCACCCTATCTGACCTTGGTAGAATAAAAAAATATGAACCGGATGCTTGTTCCAGTTGGTAATGAAACAAGGTTTCAGTTTCTATTGTTAAATGTTGTAAGTTAGGCCAAGACGTAGATTTCCTGATAGTCAATGGTATTTCTTAAAGAGTGTTTCTGATTATACACTGTGCAGTGGCGTACATAGCGCCTCCGTGACGCGGGTGGGGGGGGGGGACGCAAGAGGTTTGAGGGCGCACTATCCAGAAAAATAGCACTATAAGAACCACGAGCAAAATATTTTTTATGTTTTAATAGGGGGGGGGGGCGCAATTAAAAATTTTGCGGGGGAGCGCACCTTAGTCTATGTACGCTACTGGCTGTATGCCTTTCTAAAAGTAAAAGTTTGTGCTCCCGACTTCTTAATTTTGTAAAGAAATTAATGCTATGTTGTTCTAATCAAAATGATACTTGCTATCATCGAAGAAAATTTAAAAGGTCGATAATTTTATCTTTTTGGCAAAACTTTTTCTAATGGCAATATGGCTGCGGGGGGGGGGGTCTGCAGTTTTTCTGTGAAAACATATATCGTAAAAATACTTTTGCGATCCACAGAATCCAACAGCTGTTCATGCGAGTAAGCGTGAATTATTTTTGACATAAATTTTTTTGCTTAACCCTCAAAACATTCGACAAACCAAAAAGACCAGGCTCTTGGATTGATGCGACTATATTTCTTACTCTTCAAGACAACTTGATTGATTTTAATGTGGCTCTGTGATGTAGTTGGGCCGAGCAAAGCGGGTGTTTGGCCGGGGCGAATAATTCCTCAAGTAAAATTAATATAAAGAAAGCTAATAAAAAATTTGAAAAAGAAATTACACACTTCTTTATTTCATACTTTTTGGTGCCAACCAAGCAATAGAAATAATCTTAGATCCAAAAAAAAAAAAACTTTTTTTTTTTTAATTTTTAAGTACTGTCGTCCCCGCTTAATCGGGTAACGGATAAACGAATACCCCGCTTATACGAATAAAACATCCCGGAACCCATACCATAGACGCAATGTTAAAAATCCCGCTTAATCAAATAATATTTCTTGGAACCGACCGACAGTATTTCCGTGTAAATTTTATTTGAGGTAAAAGTTTTTGAAATTCAAAACATATTATTTGTTATCTATCTTTATTCAAAGCAAACAAAAAAAAAAAAAAAAAGAAAAGAAAAAAATAAAGCTTTCAGAAACGCTTTTAAACTAATGACGTGATTAAGTCAAAGGAGGCTTCGCGAAAACCTGTGTTTGAAAAGTTTGAAATGGTGTATTGCATACACAGATGGTTAGGACAGAGAAAGAAACCTAAAAAATAATCTAAAACCTGGATGTAAATTAATTATAGCAAGCGACAACTGTCCCCTATCTTTTTTACCCGAATGCCGCACCTACTGTATCTCTCGGAAAGAGGTGTTTAGATAGATACATTTTTTGTACCCAAATTTTTGTATGGCTGTGTGGGCGGGCAGTGTTGGATTGAGAGAGGGGAGGGGGGTCAAATTGTGATGTTTCTCAAAGTTAATTGTCGCGCTCAAACGCTGTACTCAAAAAAAAAAAAAAAAAAACAAATCGGATACAGGGGGGGATGGGTCACAAACATTGAAATGTTATGGTTTTTTAAAGAGTTTTTTTTTTAAATCTATTCTCATTGAGTTATCGTTCTTGGGAGTAGGGAGTCCCAACTTCTTGAGGGGTGAGGGTAACCTGCTTGGTCATTATATGGTTTGTGCTTTGAACTAATTTCTTTTGAATGTTTGTTTATATTTTAGGTCCATGTTCAGCAAAATCAGCTGCATTTCCCCCCTGCGGCGCTACATGTGTTGGAATTGATAGGAGGATACAAAGTGCTGAATTAATGTCTTCCCATCGATATCATCTTCGTTGGGTCGGGGTAAGCACATTTTATTAATGTTTCGTTCATCTCAGGTTTTGAAAACCTTTGAAATTCAAGCAATTCGCTGCGAATTATTGTAGCTATTCCTCCGGAACTTTTCGTATTATATATTCCTTCCATCCTTCCCAGAAAAGAAATCTGCTTTAATGTGTAGCACGACCTGCAAAACTCTGGCTGTGTCATATTTTCTAATTTTTGATGGTTTATTCACTTTTTTATTTTTACTCTTATTTTGAAAATAACCTTTCTTTACCCCATTGCGTCGGAATTTTTCAGAAATAGCAAATTTCAAAACTTCTGTATTAAATCAGAATATTGTGTTTTCACAGCAGACCTAAAATGTTTTTTATTTCCTCCAACGTCATTCATTTTCTACGCTGTTTTCATTTCATCAGCTATAAGATCTAACGAGAGCGCTACATTGACTCTGACTTAGTTGCTGAAAAAGAACGTTAAGTTGTTTGGTACATTTTACAATTAATTTTGTTACTTTTTATAAAGTATATCATGCTTTCAGAACCGCTCCCCAACTTCTACCGCAGTTGAGGATACAAAGTAAGTTGAATATTTACAGTAAATTTCCTGTTTTGCATTTCAGCTTGTTTGGATCGCTTACGTTCTTCTGTTGACTTGAACAATTTGCAATATCTCTATAACGCTCATCTCGGTGTGTTGTGCTCCTCTGGTAAGTTGACGACCGACGTAGACAATGTTTCCCTTTTTTCGGATAATAGGAAAGGGTAATTGGCACCTGAATTGAGCGGGGTTACTTTCGTACTCACTTTGAAGAAATGTTCCAACTCAAATCCGAGGCAATTACCCTTTTCTACTACCCGAAAAGAGAGTAACAGTGTCTAAGTCATAGTTCAACTTTCCGGAGAAGTAGGGGAATGTGGGACAAATTGAAATAGTTAAGTTCACTTACCTGCTTTAAAAGGAACAAATGGGAAATTTGTTCTAAAAATTATTGTACATGAAGAACGAATAATGTATTTTGCGAATCAACTTTCGTTGAAATGTTATTTTTAATTTTTGGCAGTTATTTTGTACTTCAAAAAAAAAAAAATGAAAATATTTCACCTCAAAAAATCATGGAGCAAAGTGAAAAACTAAATATTTTTGCTATGAAAAATTTTCTATTCGACGATTAACAGTAATTTTTATCAAATTAATGCGTAAATAAACGAAAAAAATAACAATCAATAAAAAAATAAACGAATAAGTAAATAAATAAATAAATGAGTTATATGTGAGAAAAAATAAATGAGT